>PVJC01017689.1:0-32199 GCA_004026665.1 Murina feae
CCCCTCGTCATCACTGGCCACCTCGACTCCCATAGCTGAGATTTGGCACCAGCAAACACCTTTGCTGTGGTCATTACCCAAAATTTCATCCATTCAACAAATATGTATTGAGCATCTACAGTGTGCCAGATACTAGGTTATGTTCTTGTTGTAAGACACAGCCTTGTTTTCAAGAAACTTCCATCTACCCAGCAGCCAGTTCAAGGGACCACAGATATGACCAAAACTCTGTTACCTGATGACAACTGTGCACACATCCCCAGGAAAATACACAACACTTACATGAATCTGCATACAACTGAGGGCAGCACCAACCCCCTGAAGCACATTTATGATTTAAGGGTCTATAGTCCCCGCGTTACAAACACTTGATCTAATCTGACCTTCCCGTGTTATAGACTAGGAAACTCATTTTACAGACCAGGCTACACAGTGGGTCAGAAGCTCAGCCAGCTCTAGAAGCCAGGACTCCTGGTCCCTAGACACTGCTCCATCACACCTCCTCTCCCTTTCTTGGCTGGGAGAACCTGCCTGGGGAGGGCTCCTGGGCCAGTCTACTGTTCGGCCGCCAGCCCTGGAGCTTTCCAGCCTACAGGCCTCTCTTCTCTGCATCACTCTGCAGGCTCTTGGAGGATGTGGGTCAGTGGTCAGGCGCTCCCTGAATAATTGCTCTGACCTTGACCAACTAGCTCCCCCAGACATCAAGGGAAATGTTCTGGAAGGAACAGGATGCGTTTTCCTGCAAAATCATTTGTCTTACAAGATGATTTGCATACTGGTGGGGACACAATGTCATTCCCTGCCCATTTCCTCCCCAGAGAAAAGTGTTCCCATCACAGCTTTCCCCTCAAGAGAGGAGGCAGCTGTGTGGGGCCAGGCCCAGGCCCTGAACCAACTTCCTGAGAGAGAATCAGACATGAATGAGGGCTCTCAAAGTGAGAAGGCTCCTTTCTTGACCTCTCCCCACCCTCAGGGCTTGGCCGGAAGTGAGCTCCCACCTCCAGCTTGGGCAAACAGCAGGCTCCCATGATCCCCTGAAACCCGGCTTCTACCTTGTTCTTTATTACACTTTCTTGGAGTTAAATCAGTGAAGAATCAGCTGCTAGAAGAGAGGCTAGAGGGGATATTAGGTGAAAAATAATAACAGATACTTAGTGGTTGCTGCGTGCCAGACATTGCTAGAAGCAGTTTACTGTAAAGTCATGTAATCCTCACAATAGTCAAGTGAGCTTGCTTTATTTTTCCATTATCAAAATGAGAAATCAAGATTCACAGAGATTAAGTAACTTTCTAAGGTCACACAGCTGGTAACCTACACACCCGGGTTTTGAACTCAGCCAATCTGCCTCTGAATACTGGGTAGTAAGAAGGAGAGTTGGAAGTTGGAAGTTTATTCTAACCTTGAAGGCTCTGCTCTGGCCGGAAACACTAGCGCGGCATTCAAGGCCCCTCGGGATCTGGCCTTAGCCACAGCGCTCTCCCTCCCTGCCAGGAACATCCCCGCTGGTCTGTATGTACCTTTTCTTCTTCCCAGACAGCACTTCCCTATTTCTCTGTGTGAATTGTTTCTTTATCCACCAAGAACCTCTGAAAAGCCTTTCCAACGCTGTAGGCCAAGACAGTCAGGACCTTCTCCATTTTTTTTTTCCAATGTGGCTCTTACATTGCTCTAATGATTGGTTAATAAGCCTCATTCTAGCATTCTCTTCTCACACAGGCTGGGGGTATGTCTTACTCATTTCCGAATCCTCAGCACTAACCCCAGCACCTGTATGTGGTAAATACTCAGCAGGTAGACATCTATTATGTACCCGATATTTCCCAGAATGTTAGCAGTGATTTCCACAGGTTTTGAGGGCTATAGTGGCTTTTATTTATTTATTTTTTTTGGATATCTGCATTTTTCAACATTTCTGTAGTGAACATGTATTACTTTTGTAATACAAAAGAGAAAATAAATTATTTAAAAATTGTTTATGAATGAGTAATAGCCGATCCTTATGGAGCACTCACCACATAAAATATTCAGTGCTCTATGTGCACTGTCTCGAATCCTCACAATAGCTGTCTTTGGTAGGTACTGTTGGCATCATTGCCATTTTACAGATGAGGGTACAGGCCCAGAGAGGTCGAGTACCTCATTCAAGGTGACACCATTAGTAAATAGTGGAGTTGAACTTGGAGCCCAGCTTGTCAGACTCCAGAGCCTGCACTGCAACCTCCCTGCAACCAACCTCTAGATCAGTGGTCATCACCTTTTGGACCTCACGGACCATTGGTGGTCTGCGGACCACCGGTTGGCGACTACTGCTCTAGATGGAACATGGGTAGATGTGTCTCTCTTTTTTAAAAAAAAACTACCTTTAATTTTGAAATAATTTCAAACTCAGAAGAGAGGTGAGAACTGTACAATGAACCTTAGAATATCCTTCTCCCAGATTCAGCATCATTAACATATTGCCAGATTTGCTTTATCACTCACTTTCTCTCTCTCTTGACATAGATGCATGTTATTATACCAGCTTTATTGAGATATAATTCACATCCCATTCGATTCACCCATTTAAGGTGGTTTTTAGTGTATTCACAAATATGTGCAACTATCAGCACGTTTTTTGGATCATTCTATCGTCTCGGAAAGAAACTCTGTACCCTTTAGTGATCTCCCCCTAACCCCGACTCACTCCTGTTCTAAATTACGAATCTACTCTCATCTCTGTAGATTTACCTATTCTGGACATCACAGAGAAAGGGAATCATATAATATGCCATGTTTTGGGGCCTTCTTCTTTCACTTAGCGTGTTTTCAAGGGCCATCCATATATAGCATAGATGTAGCATCCATATATAGATAGATATGACATTTTACTTATCTATTTATCAGTTGTTGGACATTGGATTTGTTTCTACATTTTGGATATTATGAATAATGCTGCTACCAACATTAGTGTACAAGTCTTTGTGTGGACATATGTTTTCAATTCTCTTGGACATTTATCTAGGAATGAAATTGCTGGGTCATATGATAACTGTAGACTTAAATGCTTGAGAATAATAGTGTGTTTATTATTATTACTATTATTTCTGAGTCATTTAACAGTAAATTGCAGACATACCCCTAATTCCTATATTTCAGAGAAAACAAACCAAGGACATTCCTTATCATAACCCCATTTCAATGGTCAAGTTTAGGAAATTTAACATCAATACAATATTACTATCTATGACGTAGCCCATCTTTAACTTTTGCTGATTATGTCCTTTACAGCAATTTCTTTCCCGTGATCTAAGATGCATCCAGGACCACGCAATGCATTTAGTTGTCCTGTCTCTTTAGTCTCCTCGGGGCTGGAACAGTCCTTAACCCTTCTTTATCTTTCTGTTGTTTTGTCAAGTGTCCTTCAGTTTAGGTTTTTCTGGTGTTTGGATGGGTGAGTGCCCATTGTCCATTTGGTGGGCATTGAGGTCAAATGCAGCTGCAGACATGGGGAGACGTGGCGGGGCGCACACTCTGGTCCCTTCCACCCCGGGGAAGGGGCCGAGGGGAATTCTCTGCATCTGAAGGGACCAAATCAGACCTGGATCCAGGGCCGCAGAGCCCTGTGCAAACTCCCCCCTCCCCCGCCCCCAGCACTTCCTGGGAAGTGCAGGACAGAGAAAGAGGCTCTGAGGGGGCTTCTCCCACACCCTGTCCCGGGAACAGCTGAGAGCCCGAGAAGGTGCGTCCTAGGGCCAAGGGCTTAGGGCTCCTGAGGCTTCCAGCAGCCTGAGCTCCGCCTGGGACGCTGGGGTGTCGGGAAAGGGCGGGCGGGGGAGACCCGCAGGCCCTGTGCTAGGAAGGAGCTGCCCCTTTCTGGGAAGGGTTTTGATGCAAAGTCCCACCCCCGGTCGGTCCGCCCTCCACTGCGCCCTGCACTCCCGCTTCCGGCAGCCCCGGCCTGATTCTCTGGAAGGCACTGGGGGAGGAGGTTTCGGCCTCTGATTCTGGAAGGCGTCTTGCTTCACTGGTCCCTGAGCCGGTTTGCTCTGCCAGGACTCCCAGCCAAAGGCCTCACCAGCCTCTGCAAGAGGCCCCTGGGCGCTCCGTCAGCTTTACTGAGAAGCCAGAATCTTAGGTCCTGCCCCACCTGCCAAGCAAAGTTCTGCCTGAGGCAGTAGTGGCTCGCTCATTCATTCATTCATTCATTCACTCACTCACTCATTCATTCATTCACTCATTTTGTGGCTGAAGGACCCTGTTCCTCGCCCTTCTCTCTACTCTCCTAGGGAAGAGGCTGGGGTGGCAGTCCTGTACGCAGCCTTTCTGTGCTCAGAGCATCAGAAACCCTGCCCTCCCTCAGCCCAGGGCCTTGGGTTCAGGCCACCCCAGGGCTGAGCTGACCCCAGACCGGTTTACATCGTGGTTGATAGACCCCACCAGGCAAAAGGCAGAGTCTTCGGGAGCCAGCAGGAAGGAATAAAGCAGGGAGAGGAGGAAGTGCGGGGACAGACCTGCAGGAACATCCCCGTGAGTTCATGCTCAGACTGGACGGCCTGCAGACTCGCCTGTTCTGTCCTCACAGGCTTTTGAAAATTGAAAAAGTTCCCATAAAAATCCAGGTTTCTGGTTTCTTTTGACAAATAAAAATACCTGACAACCCTGTAGAAGCTCTCTTCACAAGTTCTATGACCTGCCCGTTCCCCTGGGGCACCTGTGATCTTGTTCAGGCCTCACCACCACCCTGTGAGGCCAGGAACATGAACCCCATTTTATACAGGAAGAAAGCAAGGGAGAGGTCGGTAGCCTCGCCCGGAGCCTGGCCAGGGAGAGGCAGAGCTAGAACCCCACCCATTCTACCTGCCTCCAGGCCCACAGTCTTTGCATCCTCCCACCCACCCTTCCGTTTCCTGCTCAGAGAGCTGGCACTCCCAGCAGTGGATGGACTGCAGGTACGGACGCCAAATGCAAACCCTCAGGTCGCCCAGGCTTTGGGCCTTGCAAGCCACGGCCGAGCCTCAGCTGGCCGCACAACTCTGGGCTGAGGCTCTGCAGAGGCAACACTTCACAAAGCATGGAGCAGGGAGTGGTTGGTCAATGGTGCCACAGCAAACTCTGGGCGAGAGGACCCGGGCATCTCGGCATGGGGCACAGACCTCTGTCTTCCAGCTGGTGCCTCCGTCCTGGCTTCTCTCCCTGCACTGAACAATCTCCCTTAGCGGTTTGCTCCATTGGCCTTTCTGCACATGGTGGACGCTGGTGGCACAACAGTGCCAGGACCGTCGTCCATAAATCACCACACAGCCAGTCAGCCCATCGTCCTCCAGAAAACCGCTTTCTGGTCAGCCGCACGGCTCTGCCTGCAAGGCTTGCTGACCCTTTTCCTGGATGGGCTGTGCAGTGCTCTCTAGTAGTTTTGGGAGCAGCACCTAGGGTCACAGAGTATCAGAAGAAGTGGGGTAACTGCTTTTAAGAATAACTCTGCTGTGTATGGCATTCATGTGTGTGATTTTTTAAAAACAAATTTTTATTTATTGATTACTAGAGGCCCGGTGCACTAAATTTGTGCATGGGTAGGGTCGCTAGGCCTAGCTGGCAATCAGGGCCAATCGGGGTCTTCCGGCTGCTGGCCGGGGCCTTCCTTCGTTCTGTGCCACCCCCTGGTGGTCAGTGCATGTCATAGTGAGCAATTGAACTCCCATGGGGACACTTTGCATATTAGCCTTTTATATATAGAGATTTTTAGAGAGAGAGGAAAGGAGAGAGACATAGATTTGTTGTTCAACTTATCTATGCATTCATTTCTTGTATGTGCCCTGACTAGGGCTCAAGCCTGCAATGTTTGTGTACCAAAACGATGCTCTAACCAACTGATCTACTCTACGAGCCAGACAGAGCAGCAATTGGCAAATAGGGATTATCTAGGAAAGAGCAAAGAATTTTGAGTTCCGTTCTCAAACCTGCTACTTACCTTGAGCCAGTTCACTTGATCTTTTTTAACTTTTATTTCCTCATTGGTTGCAAAAAAGTCTCTCCCAGGGAGGGCTTCTCCAGACAGTGCTATACAGGTCGAATACCGTGTGATGGGTTCCCCTGGAGCTGTACAACCAGTGGACATCCCCATATGCATGTTGTGAGGCCTGGGAGATAGCATGTGTTTAACAAATGCTCTCACGCAAATGAACTGCTCACTCAGCCGTAATGGGTTCTGAGGGGAGCTCCAGGAAGAAGGAAGTAGTCCTGGCTCCCTGTGGCTGGTGGTGCATTTCCTGCCCATTTTTCTGTCTTTTGCCAAGTTGCCCTTTGTCCGAGGCCTCTAAGCTCCCAGCTGGCTGGAGGCACAGACTTGTCTGTGAGGCCTGGAGAACTGGGCCTGGGCCGGGTAATGACCAGCCTTCCGCTTACTTGCAGTTTCCGCTGCGGGCCTGGAAGCCACAGCATCCAGATGGCTAATTGCTTGGTGCCTGTTTCTGCAAATCACAGTGATTCACTGTCCCTGCTGAAAACACGCTCTCTTTTCAAAGATTTAATGGTTTCCAAAATTAATTTAGGCTCATGTGTTATCCCCTGCCCTTGTGCCCTGTCCCCTCCCCCTTACACCTCACTGCCCCAGGATGGAAATTTCTGCTCCAGAAAGCCCACATTCACTTGGCAAGGCATAGTGGAGAGGGGTGGGCAGCACTGCTCTCTCCCCAGGGTCCCCGAGTTTCTGCTGAGTGTGCAGTCTGGGGTAGAAGAACCCACGTGGGAAGGGCTGGTGTCTACAGCTCACTCATCTCCCACCAACCTACATGCTCTCGGCCACCCAGAGCAGGTCTGCCCGACACTCCCAGAAGCAGACCTCCAGGAAGCTCCCAGTTGCATTGTTTTGTTCCTAAAGTTCCCAAAGGTCATCTGTGTTTCCCATTTGGGTGACAAGGTCAGTGTCATTTGTTTCAGACAGTCATAATGGGTCAATGAGACCCTGGGGCAAGAGCCCTGGCTAAGAGGCCAGAGTTTAGGGAATGTACCTGCATCTGATTCTTGCATCTTGACCATCTCTGGACATCTGTTCGTCGCCAGTAACATAAAGGTGATATCATTCCTACCTCTGCGCACCATTGTTTATTTAATAAACAGTTATTGGGCCTCTGCATATGTCAGGCCTGGCTAAGGACTGGGGGTACAGTGGTAAAAAGCATAATCCCGGCCCTTCAGAGGCTAACAGTCTGGAGCAGAGAAGGAAAAGGCCTGAGGCCAGGAACTGGGTCTACAGCACATTCTCTTTGGTGGACTCTTGTTCTACTTCTACTTAGTGGTTTTAACAAAAACCTGTGCCCCAAGGCTGTGTCTTAACTGGCCTCATGGCACATAGCATTTCTCTTTTATTTCCTATTGATTGTCCAACCCTGCAAGTCTTCAAGTTCTGGATTCCTTTTGACCTTCCATTCCTTTTCTAAAACCAGCCTATTCTTTTCTACACCCTTTTCTGTCTTGTAGAAAGAACATCATCAAATGCACATAGCGATCGCACAGCACTCCGCTCAGCCTTGTTTCACACTCCTTCCCGGAAATCTGCAAGTTCACTAGGTCCTCCAGCCTTCTCAGCGTCCACCAACGACAGCTTTCCAAACGTTGCACCCTGTGTGACCACTGCAACACGTGGGCCACCACTTTTCCAGCCTCCAGGAGACCTTCCTCACCATCTCCCGAAGAACTCCAAAGCCAACGTCACATGTTGTAGCTGTTTTCTTAGTTACATTCTATGTGGACATGCTGTTCACAGTGATTTTCCGTGAGAACACTGATGCGATTCCTTCTTTCTCTTAGTCTCTGTTGTGGTAGATGAGAAGCCTGTCATTAGGCTGATTGTTGCTCCGTTTATTTTTATTGATTTATTTTAAAAAATATATTTTAATTGATTTCAGAGAGGAAGAGAGAGGAAGAGAGAGATGGAAACATCAGTGATGAGAGAGAATCAGTGATTGGCTGCCTCCGGCACACCCCACACTGGGGATCAAGCCCACAATCCAGGCATGTGCCCTGACCAGGAATCGGACCGTGACCTTCTGGTTCATAGGTCGACATTCAACCACTGAATCACGTAGACCAGGCTGTATCTCTTTTTCCATTTCCTCCCAGAATTCTTATTGTAGGACTGTTGCCACTTATTTTTTATCTAATTTCTGTTTACTGCTGAACAATGATATCGCATAATTGTATTCCCTCCAACTCTGTTTTTCCTGCATTTAACAGTTGCCATCATTTTTCTTTGGCTTAATTTCTTTTTAATAATTATTGCTAATATTTTCAGAATGTTCTCTATGTATCTATTACACGCCTAACAGTGTATTTCCAAATGTATAAAAAAAATCACTATTCCCCCACCCCCACCCTCCCACCCCCGCAACTCTCTCCCTTCTGTACCCTCTGTCATCTTGCTTCGATTTAGCAGGATTGCTCGCTACACCTGGGACCCTGGTATCAACTTAGGACTTCCTTTCATCTTTCTTCTCCTTTGTTCTCTGGAGTCTCTTTGTTCTTCCTTCTTGGGTTAGTCTTTCATTTCACTGAATCATATCCTTCACTATGTTCCTAAGAAAAGGTGTGTGGGAGGTAGAACTTTTGAGTTCTTACGTATCTGAAAATATCTTCATTCCACACTTACCCTTTTGGGATAAGTATAGAATTCTAGGATAAAAATAATTTTCACTCAGAACTTTGGGTGCCCAACACTACTGTCTTCCAGCATCCATCCTATCCTGCTGTGGAGATGCTCGATGCCACAGCTTCTTTCTCCTTCACACGACATGACATTTCTCTGTGGACATTGGGAGGTTATTTCTTTTATCCTGGGACTCTAAAAGGCAAAGTTACTGTCTTGGCTTTCCCCCACTCCATCCTACTGGACATTTAGTGGGTACTTTCTATTTGGAAATTTATGTCCTTTACTTCTGGGAAATTTACTTACATTATTACCATGAAATAATAATTTCCAATCCTGTGTTTTCTGTTTGTGAAACTGAATACAAATGCTGAACTCCTTGAATAATCCTCTAATGCTCTTTTCTCTCCAATTTTCATCCGTCTTTTTTTTTTTTTTTAAGTAACAAAAATGGTGGCATTTAATCTTTATTTACAGGACACTGCAGGATATGAAATTCCACGTAGAAATATGAAACCCATTTCTACTTTCTGGGAGATTTCATCAACTTCATTTCCCCACTCTTTTGTTGATTCTTTTGTTTTTGCTTTCATGTTTTTACCTTTCTTTTTAAAAAAAAATATATTTTATTGATTTTTTCTTTACAGAGAGGAAGGGAGAAGGATAGAGAGTTAGAAACATCGATGAGAGAGGAACATCGACCGGCTGCCTCCTGTACACTCTCCACTGGGTATGTGCCTGCAACCAAGGTCATGCCCTTGACTGGAATTGAACCTGGGACCTTGCAGTCCACAGACCAACGCTCTATCCACTGAGCCAAACCGTTCAGGGCATGTTTTACATTTCTAATCGCTCTTGCTCATTCTCTGACTATTCCTTTCTCACACCATCCTATTCTTTGATCTCTAAGGCTATTAATCAAATGTATACATAAAAATAAAAATATATTTTTTCTTCTTACATCTTATTTCCTCAGAGTTCATTTTCTTTTTAGACGTCTGTTTGTTTTCCTCTCTCTCTTTTACGGGGGTTGTTTTCTGCAAACTCCTGGTGATCCTGGGCTGTCCAGTCCTACGTGACAATGAGCACCAACATGACTGGCAGTTGTGAGTGTGTGGGCAGGGATTGAGGGTGGGCCTCCCCCTAAGGCCTTTTCACTGGGAGGCAGTGAAAGGCTTTTTCAGACACTTACAGAACTTCTTTCAGGAGCCAGTACATTTTTTTCCAGTGAAGATCTTCCAGCCTTCTGCCTGGGACATATACTTGACAGTCCCTTTCGGGAGTGGGATACGGGAAGGAGTCTGGCACAGGGCCCAGCTATTTCCCCTCCCCCCGCCTCATTTTCAGCCTGATTTCATAAATCACACACACTTTATAGAAAATTTGAGTAATGCATTAAAGCAAACATTTATGACCCTACCATCCAGAAATAATCAACATAAACATTTTGGTGCATGATACAATCACCTGCTTTGTAAAAAAATACACTTTTTATTTTAGAATAGTTTTAGATTTATGGGAAAATTACAATGATGGTGCAAAGTTCTCATATATTCCACACCCAGTTCCTTCTATTCATACATCGCATGTTAGGATGGGACATTAGTCACAAGGAACCAATATTGACATGCCATTTTTAACTAAATCCAATCTTTATTCAGGTTTCCTTAGTTTTTCCTCCAATGTCCTTTTTTGTGGCTCAAGGAGCTCATCCAGGATACTACATTATTTAGTTGTCATGCCCCCTTCAGACTCCTCTTGGTTGCGACAATTTCTCAGATTTCCCTTGTTTCTAATGACCTTGATAGTGGTGAGGAGTTCTGGCTGGATATTTTGTAGAATGTTCCTCAGGTGGGATTTGTCTGATGGTTTTCTCACGATTAGACTTGGGTTATGGATTTTGGGAGAAAGACCATAGAGATGAAGCACCATGCTCATCATATTATATCAAGGTTATCAACATGACTTATTTGTTACTTCTGATATTGACCTTGGTCACCTGGCTAAGGTGTACTTGACAGGTTTCTGCACTGTGATGTTCTCCCCCGTCCCCCCCCCCCCCCCCCCCCCCCCGCACCCGCGCACACACACTTGGAAAGAAGCCACTATAGGCAACCCACACTTAGGATCTGTGGAGTTATGCTCCCCTTCCCTGAAGGCAGAGTATTTACACAAAATTATTTGGAATTTTTCTGTCTGGGAGATTTATCTATTCTCCCTCATTTACATATTTATTCAATTATTTTCTCATATCGGTATGGACTCATGGATCTTTGTTGTATACTTTTGGCTATAATACAATAATATGTCATTTCTTTTGTTGCTCAAATTGTTCCAGCTTTGGCCATTGGGAGCTTTTTCATATGGTCCTGTGTAATTTTGTCTTCTCTTCCCCCATCACTTCCTTACTCTCTGGCACTGTAAGATGCTCCTAGATCCTCTTGTATGGCTCCTGGCCCAGTTCTAGAATCAACCACTTCTCTAAGATGACCAAGTCCTTTTTATTGAAGAATGATATTAGAGACCAAGATCTGGGCACTGCGTGTGCTTGTTGCTGCTGGAATGTCTCAGCTGACAGCATAGATATGTGTATACTAACCCATGTATGTACACATATTTATAAATATTTCCGTATGTAACCATCTGTATCTGTATTAAGTTAAATATGAGTTCCCACTAATGTCTTCAACTGCAATTCATGGCCACATGGATCATTCTACCCATCTCCTCTTGTTTACCTGTGAACATCTCTGAGAAACCTGGCTCCCACCATCTGCCATCTATTTACTTAATTATTCAGTTCCAGGATAAATACACGTATTGTCAACCACCCACTTTTAAAATAGGAATTCACTTTAATTGTTCCCAAACCACTTAGTACATGTGTCCAGGATTCCATGTAGGACTTTATGTCACTCTGTTCTTACAGTCCCTGCTCTGTTTCCAGTCTTCAATTCTCCAAACTGAAATGCAAATTCTCACATCCATGAGAATTATTGTCTACGGTTCTCAGTCCTGGAGGTCCACTGATAAAAAATGCACCCATCCTAAGCTTTCCTTGAGTGACAAAATCCGATTCTACCAAAATCTGTGCCCTAAATGCTTGCCCAGGCATTGCAAAAGGCAGGGAGGGCTTGCCTTTGCTGGGAGAGAGGAGTGTGTCCTTACATTCTTTCTCACTGTGGGCAAAGTTCTCAAAAGCTACTTTGGCTTCAATGACAGATAGAAGTATCCCTTAAATGGTGTGTTCCCATATCACCACACACCACACTGCCCAAGAAAACACTGCTATAAATAGCACTTGTTCTCCTCACAGTCCACCACAGCCCACTCAACCCTGACGGGATGGAGACATGGTGGAGGAGGGAAAGGCAGAAAAACACATCAAAGGAGAAGAGGACGGGAAGAAAGACAAAGGGGAAAGGGTGGATATAATGATAACATTTATAATTAATGCATTACCTACATTTGCAAAGAACTTCCACATGGTCTCATTTATTTCATAAAGTATAAAAGCTTTAAAGAAGTATAGATTTAGTTCATTTGAACTGTCTTATGGGTTAAATTGGCTTTTGTAGGGTTTTGGATTCAGGGATAGGTCCAAGGCCCATGCTGGGCAAAAGGGAGCTGGCCAGTTGCTAGAACTGTTGGAAAAGAAGCATGTTCCCCTTATGTTGGGATGTAGAGTAAGTGTGGGTGGCTGCTCAACATACCTAGTCATTTGTTTGCTTATGTATGCAAAGAGGAACTGAAGGAAGTGCCCCCAAATGAATGTTCACAGCCATTAATTTTAGGTGGTAGGATTATTGGTGATTATTTATAGTTTTTGCACATTTATGTATTATACAGGGTGTCCCCCCAAAATGTATACACACTTTAATAGCTAGTAACTCAATTTTGAAAATAGGCTATATACAGTTTATCTAAAGTAGAGTATTACTTTCATATTAACAGATTTCTGTTATAAGTTATTACTTTTAATTGTTTTATAATATATGTAATAAAGTAATATAAATATAAGGTACTATATTTGTATATTTATACTATACTGAAGGCCTGGTGCATGAATTTGTGCACTGATGGGGTACCTCAGCCTGGCCTGTGGGGATTGGGCTGAAACCAGCAATCCAATATCTCCAGAGGGGTCCCGGATTGAGAGAGGGTGCAGGCCAGGCTGAGGGATCCCACTGGTGCACAGGGCCTCTAGTATGCATATAAGATCTTTGGTTAATCTCTTCTTACCCTCTCCTCCTTCCTTTCCCTCCCCTCCCTCCTTCTGAGGTTCATCAGTCTATTCCATGTTTCCATGCCTGTGCTCTGAGCATCTGCCCCATGGTGGTCAGTGCACATCATATCTACCAGTCAAGCGGTCACTTAGGCTTTTACACACACACACACACACACACACACACACACACACGGAGCCTGGTGCACAAAATTTGTGCACAGAGGGGGTTCCTTCAGCCCAGCCTGCACCCTCTCACAGTCTGGGACCCCTCACTCCATACCACCTGCCTGCTCGCTGCTCCTTACCACTCAGCTTGCTGCTCCTTAGTGCTGCTGCAGAGGTGGGAGAGGCTCCTGCCATTGCCGCTGTGCTCACCAGCCATGAGCCTGGCTTCTGGTGAGCGGTGCTCCCCCTGTAGGAGTGCACTGACCACCAGGGGGCAGCTCCTGTGTTGAGTGTCTGCCCCCTGGTGGTTAGTGAGCATCATAGCAACCCGTTGTTCCACTGGATGGTCACTTAGGCTTTTATTATATAGAGATAAATAATAGATTAAAAAGATAAAAATATCTTTTTAAAAAACACTTTTATTGATTTCAGAGAGGAAAGAAGAGGGAGCAAGAGATAGAAACTTCAATGATGAGAGATAATGATTGGTCTGCTGCTTCCTGCAGGCCCCACACTGGGGATTGAGCCTGCAACCCAGGCATGTGCCCTGACTGGGAATTGAACCCTGACCTCCTGGTTCATAGGTCAATGCCCAACCGCTGAGCCATGCCCACCAGCTCCACATGCCATTTATCCCTCCCCTTATTACCATCTGAAACCCATTCCCTCTGCTCAGCAGGGCATGAATCCTTAATCCCAGGATAATCCAGTTTCTTAGAGTAATTTTGTCAAAATAAAATATTTTACCTTTTCAAAGTAAAGTATGCAAGAAAAAGAAAAAATCCAAAGCAAACCATTTAGGAACTAAGGTTCTACTGGTTTTGTTCGTATCCCACCTGACCTCAGGCCTCCTCACAGAGCAGAGTGGAGAGCTGGATGAGGCTCTGCCCTCACGCAGGTGCTCTAACCTGGCAGGCGGGCAAGGCCCAGGGGGATGTGTCCGTCTTCTGGAAAGAACTCAGTGGGTTTGGACTGGCTTCGATGCTCTAGGCAGCCCTGCCAGAGAGAGGAGCAGACCATAACCCCAGCATAAGAGGAACAGCCCATCCCAGCCCAGCCCTTTCTTGGTTGCCTCCTGCCATGTTTGTGAGAGACTTCTGGGGATTCTGCATAGACTGGGATGCCCTCCCTGCCCATCACCGGCTCTATCCTGCTCTCTCCCGCTGCAGACACAGCTCGGCTAAGGCCAGCCTGCAGCGTTTAACAAAACTCCCCTGAAACTCCAAGAGACGCCATTCATTCCATAAGAAAACCACTTTTTACAATTGCAGCCAGAGCCCGGAGCTTCACATTACTCCGAATCGCATTGTCTCTTTTCCAGAATAGGTTTCAGTCTTATCCCTGCATAACCCAAAGACCTATTAAAATATTTTCCTAAAAGCAAAAGGGATTATCCCCACAAGAGTAATTTACTTCCACCTCGACAGGAAACAGAGGAACCGGGAGAAAACGCCAAACCCATGCAGTCGAGAATAGCAGCTTGTCCCTTTGCTCGCCATTGCCATCTTCAAAGACAGCAGGGGCCGCTTTCTGCACACTCCCGCACCGAGGCTGAAAGAGGGGCTGGGACCCCGCTGGCCCAGGACCATGGGAGAGGCCCAGGAGGAGGGAGGGAGATCAGTGGACACAGAGCCTGACATCTTGGAGGGCAGAGAGGGACAGGTGTCAGCCAGCCTGGGGATCCTGGGCAGTTCTAGCCTCTGAGTGTTCGTTATTTCGTCTTGAACCTAGACACCTGGAGGGATGGCTCTCAGGGTCAGTGAGGCAAGGGGCTTGCTCCCCAGGTGTACGTTCCATTTCCACAGGCTTCTTCCGGGATTGCATCACTGCTGTGCTGCCAGGACTCATCCTCCCTCCCCCACAGGCGCCTACACCAGCCTCCTCCCCCGCCCGACCTCCTGAGTTTGAGATAACACCCTTTTGTTCTCCCTGTTACTCCACACCCAAGGGGAGAGGGAATGAGGAAACCTTCGAGAAAGTGCCACCTATCTGATGAAGGTAAGAGGTAGGAGGCTGCCTGTGTGTGCCTCTTGCCTCCCAGGGCCCCCGCCCAGTTCAGGAGGCCTCTCTGGGCTTGGCTTCCTGGCAGCGGAGGCTTGGGGCACTGGGGGTGCTGAGGAGGCTGCTCGTTGTGTAAGAATGGACCGTTTCTGCTGCGTTTGTGGAAATTTGAGTAGCAGTCAGAGGATGCTGCTGTCACCACGGACGTCCCCTGGCCCACAGTGACGTCTCCCCAAACATGGGTCAAGTACCTGTGAGTTTGTGTATTACACACAGCTCCAAGCACCACGACTCCCCAGGTAGTTTTCCATCGGATTGGTTTATTTTACACATTAGCGCTGTGGGAGGTTATTATAGTTACCATCATAAGATGAGGAGACTAAGGTAACTGGAGCTTAAGGAACATTATGTTCAGGGTCACAGTACATGGGTGGCAAAGCTGGGTGTGTGTGTGTGTATGTGCTCATAGGTCTTCATCTTTCAGATTCATTAGGGCTTTTCCAAGGGAATCTTCCAGCGGGAAGGCGGGACTGTCTTTCAGAGGCTCCCCACCAGACCCACAATCAGGTCCAAAGTTCTTATCATGGCATCCAGGATTTTGCAGAATCTTTTATTTTTTTGTTTTATTTTGCAGAATCTTGTCTCTGCCTCCCTTGCCCACCCCCTCTTCTGCTATCAGTCCCCAGACCCACTAAGTCCGAGCTACTGAGGGTGACGACTATTGCCCTGACCATGTTATGTGTGTCCACACCGGTGACCACTTTGACCATGCTGTTATCTCTGCCTGAGTGACGCCCGCCGCCTCTCTTAAAGAACTCCTATTCATCCTTCAAGACCCTACTCAGAAACCAGATGCCATGTCACAGCCCCGCAGACTCCCCAGACAGAGTTGGTTGCTTTGTGCTCCAAGGCACAGGGTTCCTTCCCTGGCTCAGCACCCAGCAGGGTAATTAGTAGGATTTGCATGCTCACCTTCCTCCTTGCTGCTCCTGCAGGGCTGGGACTGTCATTCGCCTTTGTAATTGAGGCCAGGCCCTGACGCTTCCTCAGGCAATACTTGTGTGAGCTGGGTTTGTGGAATTTTGAGTAGCAGTAAGAGAAGGCTGCTGTCACCATGGACGTTCCCTGGCCCACAGGGACGTCTTCCCAGACGGAGAGTCATATAGCTGTGGGTTTGTGTGTTACACAACACCTGGACCACACTCCCCAGGTAGTGTTCCATCTGATTGGTTTATTTTACCCGTTAGGCCTATGGGTAGTTATTATAGTTACCATCATGAGATGAGGAGACTAAGATAACTAGAGATTAAGCAACATTATGTTCAGGATTACAGTACATGCATGGCAACACTGGGAGGTTCATGACCTCTGCCTGCATCAGAGCTTCTCAATACGTGGTCTTTACATGAGCAGATCAGCATCACCTGCAGATGGTTAGAAATGCAAACCCCACCTCAGGTATACTGAATCAGAACTTCTTAGGGTCTTAGGCCCAACAATGGGTTTTAGCCAGCCCTGCAGGGGGTTCTGTTACACTCTTAAGTTCTACAGCCCTGGCCTCTAGCCCAACTACTCCAATGGCTGCCAAGAGCTAGCCAGAGGAGGGCGCTCCAAGGCAAACTTTCACCCTTGGACTGTCAGCAGCTGGGAGGGGAACCTAGCAGGGAGGGTTGAAGGGAAGAAACACAGGGGCTGGGAGTTTGGAGCCAGAGTTCTAGTACCACCCGTTCTACAATTGTCTGAGGATTTTGAGCACCTACCTCTCCGGGCCTCACTTTTCTCATCTGTAAAATGAGGCTGTTCTCATCTGTAATTTCTCTTTACGTTCTGTTGTTTAGCCCTCCTTTTTTGGAGTAATATGTTGTCTGTCCCAGGAATGGAATGAAGACAGAGGGTGAGAATTTATTTTTCACTGATTTTTCCCATACTTGGAAACTGGTAGTCCCAGTTCTAAATCCTGGCCCCTAATTGAAGCTTGGTTCTACTGGTTTCATGTGGACTTGAAGGCTCTCCCTGGAGCCCACCCAGTGGTGGGTAGGTCTGTGCCCATGAGGTACGTGGTGGGGCCCAGCATTTAACTGGCAGCTGGGAAATCTCCTGGGTACATAAGACTGACGAGAAGGAAGGACCTTTTTTGTCCCTTTTGAGATGATTATGAAAATTTGAGGCAAGTAATTGCATTGTTAAGGCAGAACCCTGAATCAGAAAGGTGAGAAGGAGAATTTTAATTACTCAGGACCTGGGTGTCATCGGGAAAATACGGCTGAGCTCTCACACCTGGTAGTTTTAGAATATTTGGTCATCAAATACTCAAAACCACGTGAGCCCAATAAACAGCCCGAGGGGAGATTTCATACCCAGTATCATACCCAGGGGATACTTTTAGCTCGAGGTTTCCAGAGCCCAGGAAAAGATGAAAACAATGCAGGACATCAGTGTTGCCGGTGGCCCTTGGGTTCATAGACAAAGAAAGTGGTTATGAAGCAAGGCCCCAGGAAGAGCAGAGCCACTGTCAGCAGAAGCTCGCTGAGGCTGCACCTCTCAGCTTCAGTGGGCAGGAAGCTGGCTGCCTCCTAGACTGAGCATCAATGGAACTACACATCAGTAAACAACACGTGTGCATTCCAAACCCATCAGTGTAAACATCAAATATCTCCAGCTTTTTGTATGTCTATCATCCTATATAATAAAGAGGTGATATGTAAATTAACCCTCATGCCCTCACAAGATGACTGCCTATGACCAGGCTGGCAGGGGTGTTAGTAAGGAATGACCAAACAACTGAACAAGCAGGCTGCATGGGGCAACCAAGCCAGTGGGGGGTGGGGAGGAGGAGGTGTGAGGTGGGCATGAGGGATGACCAGGTCAGCAGGGGGGAGTGCAGTTGGGGGCAGCCAGGCCCGCGGGGTGGGGGGGCAGTTAGGGGCAACCAGGCTGGCAGGGTGGGTAGTAAGAGGCAACCAGACTGGTGGAGGGAGTGCAGTTGGGGTAACCTGGCCAGCAGCAGGGGGCAATTAGGGATGACCAAGCTTGCAGGGGGAGCAGTTAGGGGTGACCAGACAGGCAGGCAGGTGAGCAATTAGGAGCCAGCGGTCCAGGATTGTGAGAGAGATGTCTGACTGCTGGTTTAGACCTGATCCCTGGATTAGAGAGGGTGCAGGCTGGGCTGAAAGGACCCCCTCCCCACCCTGCCGTGCACAAATTTCATGCACTGGGCCTCTCGTACTTCAATAAAATGGTTTAAAAAAAAGAATATGGGTGTGAATTTGCCTGCAGTTATAGCTTCTAGGATACCCTTCACATCAGCAACACATTGTCAATAGTTATTATTGCAACAGGTACCCTGGATCCATGTAAATACCTTTTTTAATGGCCACTGGTCTTTGCCCAGGCATAGGTTAGGGTTCCTGGAACTGGGTTCCTCTCCTCTGCCACAGTTTGCTCCTGTCCCAGCTCAGTTTGAAACTGGCTCACTTGCCTGCAAGACTTGGATTACAGGATTCTTCTATATATGTTCAGAATGGACTTCAATTTCACTCCTTAGGATCGCCTAAGCATCCTGCTCTCCAGCTTATATGACTTCACAGACTGCTGAGTATTCATTTCCATTGCTGTCTTCCATCCAAAGATTGGACAAGTCTGAACTCTTTGGTCCTTTAGCTGTGCCTCAGGTGGTGCAGGGGAGATGTGGGCTACAGTCTGAACAACCTGATGCAATCTAGCTGTGGGCCCTTTGGCAAGCCATTTTGCTACTCTGGGCCTCCGTTTTATTATCTGTAAAATGGGAATGTTGCTTCAGATGCCCTCTGAGGTCTTCTAGCCCTCACATTCTGAGACAATGGAGTCTACTTGGCCAAAACAGAAGGCTCAGGAGCCCTGTCCATTAGTGCACACGTGCCCAAGTAGGAGGTAGAAAGGAGTACATGCAGTGTCATGACAGTGGGGAGGATTTTGAGCCAGATGATTACTTGCCCTTCATGGACTTGGATTTGAGGAGCACCTGTTGGGTGGGTCCTGGCTGGAAACAGCGAGACAACTCCTCCAGACTTCCCCCTGCCTGAAGGGTTGCCTCACAGGCTATTACTTAACTCTCCTTAACCACTTTCCAGGGTGGGGCAGGGAAGGGCAGATGGGTAGCAGCTGATGCAATAGGCATTTGCAAGCCTGTGTTGTTCTTCGAGGACTAAGCATAGGTCAGCTGGCCGGGCCAACCGGGCCGCAGCTGTAAGGCCCTGCTCTTTGCAGAGTTTCAGCTTTCCTTCTCTCCTTGACTTGTCCTCACTACTTAAATGGGGCTCACGCTCTTGTCATCAGAGGCAGTGATTAATAGTTTGTGTGAGGATTAACTCACATCCATTTACTTGTGGTGCTCTTTAACCTGGACCTAAAAAGAATATCCTTGATTGCTAGGAATGTGTGTGTGCACAGGTACACACACACACACACACATACACACACAGTGAGGACTAGGATGGCTGTTCTGAGAATCTGCTTCTACTAGACTGTACTTCCCACAAGCTCTTCCAGGAGGAAATGGATCCAGTTAGAAGCATCAAAAAGCTGAGAAGATCTGGAAATTTCCTCTGTAGAGCCAAAGCTTCCAAATATGCCCTAGGGAATGCCATTTCTGTTCAAGGCGCCACCTATCAAATATAAAGGGATTCCTGTCTACTTCTTCTCATAGGGATCTGGATGCCTAGAACACAAAAACTCTTTTAATCTTTTAAGTTTTTTTTAAAAAAAAGAGCCTGTGAGGGGGGAAAAAAGAGAAGGTGCCTCAAGTCCTTGACTAAAAGAAAATTCTCGATATTGTACCCAAACTAGCTTGATAATTAGCAACTGTGCTCCATCATACACTGCAAAGAGCTGGGTCTTACCTAAATTCTTGCTTCAAGGCTGTGTGTTCCCTGCAGACAGCTCAAGAAGGAAGTCTAGCCCTGGCCAGTTTACTCAGTTAGCGTGTTGGCCCGTGTACGGAAGGGTCTTAGGTTTGATTCCCGGTCAAGGGCATGTACCTTGCTTGTAGGTTTTCCCCAGCCACGGTCGGGGTGTGCGCAGTAGGCAACCAATCCATGTGTGAGAGTCGCTCACATCCATGTTTCTACCCCCCTCTCTCTCTCTTTCCCTCTCCTCCCTCCCTTCCATTCTCTCTAGAAATCAGTGGAAGAAATATCTTGGGGTGAAGATTGAAAAAAAGCAAAAAAGCAGGGAGTCTAAACAGTTAGGCCCGATGTCACTAACGATCGCTACAACTTACTTTCCCTTTCATGTGCTCCATGATTTACATGAATTATCACACTTCGCCCTCTCAGAAACCCTGAGACAGACTATACTCTCCCACATTTGACAGCTGGAGAAAGAGAAGTTTAAGTCACTTGCCAGAGGACACAGAGCTGGTGAGTGTAGAGCCATGTTGCTAACCTGGTTCCCCTGGTTCTGGAGCCTATCCTCAGCACCATCTGGAAAAGCCACATATGCACATAGAGAAGCGAAGTGGAATAGAATCCTTCAAAGTCTTAAAGGATTCACCACAATGTTCTCTAAATCCCAAATCCCACTCTAACTTCAGCCAATAAAACGCATAACTTTGTTTTTCTGGAGTTTGTTTTATGTCCACGTTTTAAGGAACATATTTTTGGAGTATGACATAGAGGCGTTGCTCTCCGGGAAGGGTCACTCCTGGAACTTTCATCAAAGCAGTTCATTCCGATTTGGTTAATTCTGTTGACAGGTAACAATGGACTTATTTTCTTCCCGGTATTGAGTAAATTTAGGAAGGAGCTTTGGGCAAGGTAGTTTATAATGTAAGTATGAGTTTTATAATTATACATTTGTTTGTATCTATTTATACATAATCCAATTTCATCAGATGGACCACTCCAAGGAGGGAATTACAGTGTTATCACGGCAGAGCAGGAGTTGGGTGCTTTCTCCTCGCATCAGCCATCAACTTGATTTATAGATGTTTTATCTCATTAACCTTTATGTTGTGGGGCTAATTGGTGAATCTGGGAACTGCAAAACATGCTTGAAGCAATCACGTAGCTCTTTAACTTCAATGTGCACCAAATTAAAATGGACCCAATTATTCTGAATCATAAAAGGCATCTTTTGAAAGGCCTTGCCTCCTTCATATGAAATGGCTCATTGGAATGGAAATCGAACTTGTAGTGGATCCTGACTTTCTTTTAATTTAGTTTTTCTTTCCTTTTAAAAAACATAATGTTTTGTTTGATTTTAGAGAGAGAGAAAAAGGAGAGACAGAGAGAAAGTGAAAGAGAGAGAGAAAGAAAGAGAAACATTGATTGGCTGTCCCTCTTGACTGGGGATGGAGCTGGAAACCTGGGCATGTGCCCTGACTGGGAATCAAACCTGCGACCCTTCAGTGCACAGGATGATGTTCAATCAGATGGCCAGGGCGACCCTGATTTTTCTCTATGGCCGTACCCCATATTACTTAAAACGATTTGAATTTTCAAAAGCTCTTGCTTCACGAGAGACAAACATATACAGATTGTTGTGATGATCCCTGTTTGGATAAGGTTGCCCCAGGGGGGTCCTGAGGATTGCGCTGCCTACCTTCCCCCTCCTCCTGAGTATCAGGGCAGCCCCATGGGAACCAGCCCTGTTCTCACTTCTGGAACCAAGACCCTGAGGTACACGTAGTCACAGCCTTTCTTCCCTCCTGGCCTTCTGTGGGAGGACCCTGGGCTGCTTGGCTCCTCCTGCTCTTGTGGCTTGAACAAAAAAAATGTGGTTGTTTTTTTTTTAAAAATAGGATGGTAGCTAGAAATTGAACAGGTTAAATTAATTTACATGAGAAAAACCATCAGATAACTCTCTTTGAATATAGGCTGAGTACAGCTGTTAACTGGGACTTTGCATGAGAAAAATGGCCACTTCAAGAAACTTATTAAACATTTACATTATTTTTAAGGCACTTGAAGTTCAACTTATTTATTTATTTTTTTTAATAAGACACTGCATGAAAATGGACTTTGGGAGGGAGAAAGAAGGCTCAGGTTTATTCAAGTTACATTTCAAATAGTTTTCTGAGAGAGGAAAGTAATTTGGGTAAAAATATCTAAGGTGATGACTTGCAGTGGGGTTTTCTGAATTTGCACGGTCTTAGAACAGGCCTGAGAAGGGTAAGGAGTCATAGAGAGGGGCCTTGGGATGAAATATCAGGTGGGAGCAGTTACCTCCCTTGGATTTGTGGGCAAAGTGAGATTTCTTTTCATTTTATTAATTAGTAAACTTAATTTTTTAAAAGTTGATACTAGAGACAGAGAGAGAAACACTGATGTGTATGAGAGAGAGAAACATCAATCAGTGGCTCCCACATGCACCCCTACTGGGGATTAAACCTGCAACCTGGTTTTGTGCCCTGACTGGGAATTGAACCCGCCACTTTCTGGTGGATGGGACAAAAGTCCAATAATGGAGTCACACAGCCACGGCTGAAGTGAGGTCTCTTATGGGGTGATTTCCCATAAAGAGCAAACCCCTTGCTGGAGTACAGTGACACCAGACTTTAGTTTAGTTTGAAAATGGACTACACTGTTAACACACAGAAGGATCTTATGTGGGTTCTTGCTCCTCAAGTGCCAAACTGATGTTCTAATGCAGTTCTACATGTGCCCAGCTGAGTGACTCAGCCCTGGCCCATGGACCCTCCACAGGCTCTCCCTCCCTCAGGGGTGCAGGTGTGTCCCCACCTCTGTCTAAGGCCAGGAAACTAACCACAATCTCCTGGCGATGGTACTCGGGCTCCTGCCTTGGAGGCAAACAGAATGAAACACAGGCAGGCAGGATCCCAAACCACAGAAGCTCAAGTTAGGTCATCCTCCCGCACATGACAGCTGACCGTCTCTTCCAGTCAACAACATGAAGTACAAACTCATTCAAAAATGGCTTCAAAAGACTGGGACTCTGCATGGCTATGGGGACTGGCCCCTGAGTGCAGTTCTAAAGCAATGGAGAGAGTTAATTAGCCAGTCCTTTCCACCAGCTGAGAAAGGTGGGATGGCACAGGCAGCAGGACAGCTGAGTCCAGAAGTTCAAATCACTTGTCTGGTTGCCAGTAAGTAACGTGTCTGATCTCCAGTTCCCTCCTCATGTGCAACTGGCAACTTGTAGGACTGCATGCTGGACAGGAGCCATCTTCTGAAGCCTCTGGAGAAATCACAGAGACATAGAAGTGTCCGTCTGTGGGACCAGGCTCTCCGGGACATTTAGAAATTGGCTTGAGAATCGGGCTAGGGTGGAGGAAGCAATAATGCAAATGGTTATTACTGTGAACATAGTTACTTATGGGTGTGTTGGCATGATGGATACGGCCGTTAACATGGTCATTTCATGTTTCCTGAAACGTGGGATTCAGCCCAAGGTGAAGGTAGATGAGTCCTTGGGAATGCACACTTACATTTGGTCAGTTCACTTGTGGGAATCAAGCAAATGGAATCGTCCAACAAGAACAATGACACTGCTTTCAAATACATTTTCCTAGTGCAATTTTTTCTTAGGGCAGGATGAGAATGGATTTATTTTAGCGGAAATCCTAACCTCTGTTGAGGGTTATTCAGAAAGTCTGCAACACACAGGAAAAATGAACGGAAACATTTCTGTTCAAGGCTGGCATCCCAGAAGAGTAAGCATGGCCATCACTTCGGACATGAGTTACTGGTCCATTCCTCTAAGGCTAGTTAATAACAAAGGCTGCTTGTTCTCTGTGGGATTTAACATTTCCCCAGCAATGCCTCGTTCGTGGAATCACTCCTACAGACCAGATGACTTATTTCCGGACATGGGCTTCTCTGGCCACCTACCTCACGACTGGCTGTTTCAGTCCCCAGTTCTAATAGAAGACATACCTGAGAAGGCCACTGTATTTTCTTGGTTGCATTTCCATGTAGCCTTTTAATCTTCACAGAGGAGAAACTTAACACCCTGCTGCCTCAAATGGCCATGAGTTCTGCTCTGTGTCAGCATCAGAACCAGTCTTCTCCCAGGCGGGGGGCTGGAAAGACCTTGGCCCTCGTAGTTAGCATCAACTCATGGAGGTTATTGGCCTCAGGTTGGCCTCATGCCCTGGCTCCAGAAACTGGATGCTTCCTTTGTCATATATTTATTGAGCATCTACTATGTGCCAGACCCACAAAACCTGCCCTTCTCTAGCTTTTTCATTTTAAGGAACTGAGTCTCATCCTCCCATTCCCAAGTATCATCCTTGGTTCTCTGAGCAGGAAGTCATTTCTTCTAGAACAATGTTTCTCAAACTTCAATGTGACTGCATATCACCTGGGGATCTTGTTAAACTGGAATTCTGATTCGGTGGGTCTGGGTGGGGCCCAAGATTCTGGGTTCAGAACAAGCTCCCAAATGCTGCTGCTGGGAAAGCTGCCTGGCTTCCACTTTGAGCGGCAAGGAAGCGCCGCCAGCAGCATCCTCCCCACCTGCACTTTTTTTGTTTTGTTAGCAAAACAGAATAGGAGGCCTCACCCCAGAAGTGCCTGCTCAGAATCTGCCCTTTGACAAGATCCCCAGGATGTGAGGATCCTCAATTCCCAAAGCACTGGCAACATCAGAAGCACCAGAGAGGAATGACCATATAAAGCAGCTGTGGCTCTCCCCCGCCTGCCTTGCCACTGAACCTCATTAGCTGGCAGAGCCCCAGGTGATTGGGGTGGATCTCAGGTTTAAAAACCTCAAAGAGCATTTCTGGGGGGCACTTCCTAGTCATGGGGCTTCATGGTGGGGAGGCTTTAGAGGTGATCTAATGACAATTATCTGAGATTGTGTGCTCCTCCAAAGTTATTATCACGCACGTCCCACACAGGAGACCCGGGCCAGGTGCTTGCCCAGGGCCACGTGGTTAGTAAACAGCCAAGCCAGGCCTCCACCGCCCATGTGATTCTTCCACCACAGCTCCTGTCCTGGGCCCCAGTCTGCCCAGCTTCCCGCCCGTCTCAGGAATGCCTCTCCTTGACCGCGATCCAAATCTTCCCCTCCCCCATTGGGGTTTCAGTCCATTACCTGCAAACCTCCACGCCCTCACAGATGCTTTTCTTTGGCACCCATAAATGCCATCCTCTCCCCACCCACGTCACTCACTAACCAAACCACATGTTTAATTGGTTGATTTTCCCCAAAGACTGATTCTGTCAGCCTTTTGATAATGTTTGTGGCTCTTCTTGGGCAGGTGAGGTATGTGGGTGGGAGGGGTGTTGTCTGCTGGACTTCCATCCATCTCTCAGGAAGGCAGGTAAGCTTCCTGCTCTTTGTCTTCTGTCTCCGAGCCTCTTGCTGTGCTCTGCAGCCTTCTGGAATGTATGTGAGCCCCCACTCTCTTTATTTACAGCTTCAAGACTTCCTCATTCTTCTAAGTTGGCCATGTTCTCCCTTCCTGTCTCTACCCAGGCGGGTGCTGCTCACAGTGCAAAGTTAAATGGACATACCTGGAATTTATGGTCTAAGATAGGGGCCTTAACTTGGAGCCCACAAATCTCTAGCCTGATACTTTCAAACTTGAGAGTACATTGGAATCTCCTAAGGAGTTTTTTTTAAGTCTAGACTGCACTCAGATCAATTAAGGTAAAAATCCTGGGGGTGGGAGGCAGAGATCAGCAGGTTATAAAGCTCCTCAGGTGACTCCAATGTGCAGCCAGGCTGAGCACCCTGGAGAGCAGGTGAAATTGCTTCTGGACAGGCACATGCGCATTTCCTGGGAGAGCTGAGCCATAGCTTTTAGCCAGTTTTCAAAGGCTTCTATGATACCTTTCTCCTTCTGCTTCTCCCCCTCAAAACAGGCTCAGGGACTGGTTGAAGATAAATGAATAGGAAAAGCTTACCAATTACTAAGAAAACAGCAAATATGCATATTAACCAAATAAATAGGCATTAACATGCAGAGCAGAGAAAGGGCTGGGGACTTAGGGAGCCTGTGTTTGGTGGGATGGCGGAATCCCTGCCTCTTTTCCAATTAGCCAGGAGAATGGTATGACCTCAGATGCTGCCACTACAGAGATCTGATCACATCCCTAAACTCCCCCCACTGCCCATCAAACCGAGGCCTAGCCCCCAACTCTAACATCTGGTTCCTTCCTTACCCAGGGCGTCCCCTCTAGCCCATCCCCTTCATTTCTTCACACTCTCGTCCCAGAAGGATGCTCACTGTTCATTTCTAAGGCTCCTTCGTGCCTTTGTTTCTATTCTTTCCCCAGTTCCTCCAACTCTCCCTGTTTCCAGTGACCTGGGAGGGGAGGTAGAATTGAAGAGACAGAGAATGGCTGGAGGCAGGGTTCCCAGATGACAGAAGGGGCTCAGTTCATATTTGTCAAAGTGAGCGGGGAGCCTCCTTGTGTTAGGAGCTCCTGTTTGCGGGGGGTGGGAGGGCAGTCTGGGGGGTGATATAGTGAGATTCAGAAGCTCTGGCCCTCAAGGACCTAGATGCCGGGAGCTGGCTGACCAATGATCTGAGGAGTGAGGCAAGCAGAATAGGTTCTGTGACAGGAATGTATGGGGAGGAGGTGGGTGGGGTGGGGGGTGGAAAGTTAGCAGAGATTTCACCCAGAAAGGGACCCATAGTCAGCAGGGCCCGGTGGAGAGAGATGGGGCTGACATAGGAGGCAGAGGCCAGATTGTGGAAGGCGAGTGAATGCCAACCTGAGGATTCCTACTGCACTCAGGTTGAACCTGGTTGGTGCCCCCTAGTCTTGCCAGCTTTCAGTCTTGCTCTTGAAGGAAGTCTTTGCTGCCATACTAAGTTGTTCAGGCAGAGGACCCACTTTTGAAGTGGTCCCATCTGCCTGGAGGTGTCTGAGCTCATGAAGGTGCCAGTTTTTTGCAGGGAGCCCAGCCTCCTGCAGTCTCCCTCTCACTGCCCACGTGGGACAGGTCAGGGAGCCAGGATCAGGACTCCAGAGACCAGAACAGGCAGGTGGGAAACAGATATGATGGGCGGGACGGTGGTCAGTGGGACCTCCCAGCGCATCGGAGAACAGCCTTCAGTCCTTGGGTTGGAATCCCAGCACTGAGCTCTGGGAATGCAGTGTTGGCCACACAACACGGCCCTGTGTCTTAAGCCCTGCAAGAGTAGGTGTTCAATTACTGTGGCCTTCCTCCATCTGCTTTCCTGGGCTGCGAATCCAGGTGAGATAGCTGTACCTTTTCCTCCCTTCAGCACCTCTCCCACCCAAAGAAGATGCTGCCCCAAGCTTTCTCTTGGGCTGTCGAAATTGTTCTGTACTTTAATAAGGCTCAAAGGGCTCATGTACATTCAAGGAAAAAACCCTCCAAATTATGAATTACATTTGTATTAATAACATTTTAATTAACACTTACCCACTACCAACAATGTGTTAGGTGTAAGTAACAGGTGGCTGTAGGTGGAAGTAATGAGACAAGAAAGCCACTACTTCATTTCTACTTCAAGAATTTCAAGAAACAATTCAGCCCTAGCCACTTTGGCTCAGTGGATTGAGTGTCAGCCTGTGGAGCAAAGAGTCCTGGGATCAATTTTGGTCAAGGCCATGTACCTTGGTTGCAGGCTTCTCCCCAGCCCAGGCTCTGGTAATCAATCAATGTGAAACACATTGATGTTTCTCTCTCTTTCCCTCTCCCACTCTCGTAAAAATCAATGGGAAGATATCCTCTGGTGAGGATTAACAACAAAAATGAAACAGTTCGTATGCTTATCTCTTCTTAAGAGCAAACTTCTAAATTCTACTGAACTCTGAAACTATCGACAATACACAAATATTTAACTTTACCAATTTGATGTAAATATTTAGTAATAAATTAACATTTGTATGGTGCCTCTCATTTTAGACTCATTCATTAATTCAACTCATGTATTGAACAGATATTTAACAGATATAAAAAGCATGGTTCTCGGCACCAGGATACAGCAATGGTGAATAGGACAAGTTCTTGATCTTAAAAAGTTTACATTTTGGTGAACAAAGACAGACAATAAGGAAATCAACAATTAATATGAAATAGTGATAAATGTTATAGGAAATCGTAAAGCAGGGTGTGTGTGGATTAGGTGGCATTTGAGTGACAGGGTTTTCTGATGGCTTAGATTTAAGGCGTGAGAGAAAGAAGTGTCAAGTTGGCTCCCAGGTTTTGTACTTGAGCAACTGGAAAAATGGAATTGCTATGTATTGATATGAAGGAAGCCTGGCGGGGGGAGCTGCAAAGCAGGATTTGGAATTGGATTTTGGACATGTGATGTCACTTACGTGGTTCAATATACCGATCTGTAGTTCAGAGGAAAAGTTGGAACTGGAGATATAAATTTAGAGATTCTCAGCCTGTAGATTTTTTAAAAACTAGGAACATAGGTATGACCATCAAGGGAATGAGTGTGGACAGAGAAGAGATCCAGGGCCTGAGCCCTGGGTGTGCCTCTCCTGAGAGGTCTATGAGGTGGAGCAAGAATCACTGATGAGATAGAAGGAGACCCAAGACAGTAGACACCTGGACACCATGTGAAGACAGAGTTTCAAGGAGGAGAGAGTGAGCGACTGTGTAAAATGACACTGATAGATGCTGAGTAAAAGGAGGCCCAAGAACTGACCATGGGTTTGGTATTGTGGAGGTCACTGGGGGATTTACAAGAGTGGATTCTATGGAGGGTGGGGGGAGGCAAAAGTTTGATGGCAGACTCTCAGAGAGAGATACTGTCTTCGTCTGTGCAGGCGAATGTAACAAAATACCATAATGGGGTGGCTCATAAACAGCAGGCACTTATTTTTCCAAAGTTCTGGAGGCTAGAAGTCAGAGTGCTAGCATGTTCCAAAGTTCTGGTAAGGCCCTCCCCCCAGACTGCAGATGCTGGGTTTTTGTAGTATCTTCACATGGTAGAGAGTAAGGGAGCTCTCTGGGGTCTCTTATAAGGGCACTAATCCCATTCATGAGGCCTCTGCTCTCGTGACTTGATCACCTCCCCAAGGTCCCCCTTCCAAACACCATCACATTGGGGATTTGGTTTCAACACATGAATTTTGAGGGGACACAAACATCCAGTCTACGCAGATACTCCATAACCTTGGTTCTGAATTAGTTCTGAAATGCTGTTTCCTGTCTCTGAGGCAGTCCGGGCCTTAAGTGGTTTTCTGCTCTAGCTTGTTCCTGCTGTTGCTGATAAGGTGCCTACAGGGCTATCTCCTGACTGGACCAGGCCTTTGCAGGCTCAGACATAGTGGGAAGTAGGGCAGAGAACTCTTGGGCCTTGGGGGTGGGGCTTGAAACTTCAAACTAGAATAAAGGCTATGGGGCTGGAGAAGAATGTGGCCATTCCTTAGTTCAGACCTTCTGTGACCTTCGGAGTTCAAGGCTCTGAGAACATTCCCAACACATGAAGCTTTATTTTACACAGTGAGCTCCTGATACAGGTTGCATTTGAATGACGATTCCACGACTTAAAACAAAGCTTAAAATCCACTAAAATCTAATCCAGTGGCTGTGCATTAGATTATGGCTTCTGTGTATTATCTACAAAAAGGAAGCAGAGTTCGGGGAGAAATGACTGATTTCAGGTCTGGGCCAGGGAAAGTACAAGGTTGACCTGATATAGCTGGTGACACTGGACCAGCTTGAAGGGGCTCCCAATGGCAATAGCAGCTTGGCGATGTGGCTGATTTGGGAAAATTTGACTGTCAAAAATATTAATGAACATGGTTGACTACAAAAACAATGAATAAAAATCCATTACAGTGATACTAAAATAATGAAATTACAGAAAGGGGAAAAACCTCTTTGTTCCCATTGGAAGTGACTCTTATAGAAGTGACTCTTCTTACTTGAATACTAATTAAAGAGAAAAAAGATAACACGTATCC
This sequence comes from Murina feae, assembly GCA_004026665.1. Lineage (NCBI taxonomy): Eukaryota > Metazoa > Chordata > Mammalia > Chiroptera > Vespertilionidae > Murina > Murina feae. The sequence goes on from PVJC01017689.1 coordinate 29,862, forward strand.
TGCCGTTTTAGGAGGAACAATAATTCAGTCTAATTGATAGGAAGCTCTTCTTTATAGAAGAAAACTAGCTAATAAATGAAGGAGTGATATAAGTTAGAAAATAGCTATTGTGTGCCCCAAATGTAATTACTGAGCAAGAAAAATGATCAATGGATGTTAAAATCACGAGGAAAGGTTGTTGGGGAACAGGATATTTTCATATGCCAAAATATTACCCCACAGAAAACTGCAAAGAGAAAAAAATCTTTTTTTTTTCTTACCATGCAGAGATCTAGAGATCATCCAAGTTAGCACTAGCAACTGACATTCTGGACCTTCTGATATACTGCAACATGAAACTGAGAGCATCACCTACGACATCTCCTTGTCAAAAATGTTTTAACACGTTAAGCACCCAGTCAGTCACCGGTGACTGACACTATACTTTTTGTTCAGAAGAAAAAACCGGCTGGGCACTTAATGTGTTAAGTGGAATCTACTCAAGAATTTAGATGTGCCTTCTAATTTACAAGAAATACAGAGAATAGAAGAACAAATAAAATGACACCATAAAAAAACACACCAATCAGACAAATCCAGAATATGGGAGAGTCCACGAGAAACTAGCTCAGTCTCTTTAAAAATTCAGTGTCATTAAAAAAAGAAGTGAGGGGTTTTGTTTTAGATTGGAAAGAGAGGAAAGACCTATAACATCTAAAGGTAGTTATTGAACCTTGATTGGATACTGCTTTTGTTGAAACCAGGTATAAAAGGCAATTTGAATATGGTATAGGTATTATGAAACTATTATTAATTTTTAAGGAATGAAAATAGTACATATTGTAGTGATAATCTTATTTTTGAGAGATACATACTTAAGTAATTAAGGATACTTAATATTTAGGGTTGAAAGGTTGTTATGTCTGCAATTTATTTTCACACAGCTTAGGAAAAACACTATACATATTTAATGTTTATATAAAACACTATATTTTACACATTTAATTCACTACACACAGATACATACTATTAGCATTTGTTAAATTAGGTATATGTTTGTTTACTGTACTATGCTGTCAACTTATTGATATATTTAAAATGCATCTTTATAGAAAATCATGGCACGGGAACTTATTTTATAGGCTCTCAGCCTCATCACTGGCATCTGGGTCTCTTAAAAGACCACAGATAAGTGCACCCTCAGGGAGGAGCATGAAACTGAGGTCTGAAGAGTTGAAATGAACTTCCAAGGAGCAGAATGAAGACTAGAATTCATGTTCTTAGGGTTCCAGTCCTGGGTTCTTTTCTTATAAATCCTCCAAAGAAATTTCCTAGGTAAGAAACCTTACTCACTTGAACACCTGAAGCTTTTGTCAGCAGCGGAACTGCACAAGGTAAGAAAGGGCTTGGGCACCTAGAGAGTGCTCAGTTGTTGGATTCAGGCTATGGGAAGGCGAGGATCAAAAATTATTAGAGGGGAGCACAGCCTGGGTAGCTCAGCAGTTGAGCATTGACCTATGAACCAGGAAGTCACGGTTGGATTCCCAGTTAGGGCACATGCGCAGGTTGGGGGCTCCATCCCCTGTAGGGGGCATGTAAGAGGCAGCTGATCAATGAGTCTCTCTCATCATTGATGTCTCTATCTCTCTCTCTGAAATCAATTAAAAATAATTTAAAAAATTATTAGAGGGAAAAATAAACATTAGAGGTATTAAGAGCAAGGGCAGTCCTAATTTTAAAAATTGAGTTGAATTGTATTGGAGAACTAATACATGAGAATGAATCTTATTTCATGTGTTGTAAGATTTAATTTAGTGATAAAATCACAGATTAGGAAAAACCCAGAAGTCCTGATTATTTGTTGGGAGATGAGGTTATTGATGAAGTCCATGAAGTTAAAGCAGCCCAGGTTCCTTGCAGAGACATGAAGAATCAAAGATTCCTCAAGTCTTTGGTCCCAAAGTCTAGTGGGAAAGGCATGAGCCTTTGCAGTTAGAATTCTGACTCTGCAGGGAAGACCAGCGGCAGAGGCTCTGACCTGGGTCTCCTGAGTCTTCATGCCCAAGTTTCCTCATCTATAAAGTGCAATCAGTCATTGCCATCCTGGGGGGAAAAAAAGAAAAAGAAAAAGAATTCTGACTCTGCTGCTTACTAGTTTTGTGACTCTAAGCAGGTTATGTGAGAGCTCCCAAACTCAGTTATTCCCAGCGCTGTGCTAGGTGCTGAGATACAGCAGCTAAGATGCAGAGGCCCGCCCGCCCGGAAACTGTGGACCCCGAGAAAGAAGGTAACTAGCAGGAAGGTATCTGGACTCAAAACACACACACACACACCCTTCCCTCCCCCTAACACACACACA
>PVJC01017690.1:0-32205 GCA_004026665.1 Murina feae
AAAAAAAGGACATGATTTGGAAAATATTTCCAGGATTTGAAAACAAACGTATGATATTTGATCTGTTCGTGATCTGTTTGTAGCAATCATATTGCTAAAAACTACTTGATGGAGAAAGCATTTGGCAAGAATTGTAAGTTTTATTTAGATGTTTTTGGGGAAAAACACAACTACTCAGTAGAGTGAGCTGGTGTGGTGAAGAGAGATGAAAGGGGATGCGCATGAAAGATTTTAGTGGAAGTCGGAAACCAGGGCTCCAAGCAGACCCATCACTGAGTCCTATTACAGTTACAGGAAGGACTACCCTTGTTTCAGGCTGGCTTGGGCAGACCTGCTCTGACCTGGTGTTTTCTCCACACTCACCTGTAGATGGCATCTTCCAGTCAACTGTTCCTTGGCTGGTATCCTCATGAGAAAGACCTTGGGGCACCTGAGGATCCAGGGGCACCTGAGGCCCTTCTCTGCCTCTCTTAATACTGCTGGTTTTAAAAGTCCAGCTCCAGGCCAGCTCCTGGGATGCGTTCCTTGACTTCTCCGTTCCCAATGAGCCTTCTCAGGGCTCCATTTAGCACCAACGGCCTGGATCCTGGAACCTGGCAAGTCATCCAACACCAATTTGTACCTGGAACTGAGCTGGGGCTGGAGGAGAGACCATGAACCAAGACATACTTGCTTCTTGCTGCTGTAGGGACAGAGATGTTCAACAGCAATACAGCAGTGCACAGTGAAATGCCACAGAGAAGGAAAGGCTGTTTGTGTGGTATTTGTGTAGCAACTCTCAGGAACAGGAACTGTTATGGAAGAAAGAGGGGGAAGAGAGGAAAACAGAATTATACACTGTGGAAGAAGTGTCTTTTTCCTCCTGAGTCTGTTCAGCATTTTCTGACGCACAGACATTGGCTCCTAGTGGCAGCACAGTTCTTCCTCTGATTCTGTGGCAGCTCCTGGAGTAGATGCCTGGGCCTTCTTAAGGACAAATGCCCGGATAATGGGGGCTAAACAAACATGAGCTGCGTGGTGCCAGGGCGCCAGGTGCTGTGCTATTCTGAAGCAAAGTAGCAAGACTGACCACAGCTTCCAGACCCAGCAAACTATTCTTTTCACAACCAGACCCCGAACTTCACCATTCAGGGTGGAGAAGGCCAGACAGAAAGCTTCCTGGGACTTTTCTCCAGAGAACAGAGGCGTGGTCTTTGAGGAATGATCTGTGCAGGTTGAGAAGCAGTGAGGAGTCCAGGCTGCTCTGGGGATGGACGGTGATCCTTCCTCTTCTTCCGCCAAGGAAGGCTTCCTGTGGGAAAGAATAAGTCCTCGGTGATGTCCGACGAGATAGAAGCAGGACCACTGTGTCACTTTCATCTACTTTGGTGATGGTCCCTCACCACCATTCACTTTGGAGGGTGTGCATTTGTGACATGATTGCTAAGTTTTAGAATCTTAGAACACTAGGCTTTTGGGGCTGGAAGGGCCCTTAGCGACCACAAGCCCTACCCTTTTATTTTAGATAGTGACTGGAGGCCCTAGGGAAGAGCAGGAACTTGTGCAAGGTCACGCAAGATGGAACCCAGGCCTCGCTGGGTCTCTCGGGACAGGGCTCTCGCTGGCTTTGTCTACTCTCGCTGGCTTTGCCCAGTGACCCCAATCCGTCCCAATCTGGAATCAGAGTCTCTGGCCCCGGCCTTAACAGCATTCCGGAACCAAGTTGTAAATCCTGAGCCTGCAGCCACACTGCTCCGACATTTGTTGGGTTTTACTGCCAAATGCTGCTGCTCAGAGATGCCATCTCCGGAGGGAGAAATTCTTGAAAGAGACACCCCTTGCCTCCCCGTCCCAGATCAGGAGTTAATTAGCACCAGAATGTGCGTGGAGGTGGGAGTGCCGGCCAGCCCTCCAGTGGGTTCCCAGAGCGAGAAGTGGCACCTCTGTTGGGCTCCTAATTGCGCCTCTGTCTCTGTTTGGAGAAGGGAGCCTGTGCGTCTGGGCCAGGCACCCTCAGGGACGGATCTGTTAACTTGCTGTCACCTTCTTTGGAGATACCATCATCCTGTAACCGAGCAATAAAACGAGTCATCGGGGGCCGTTTGAAGCCAGGCTGTGTGCCCTGGACAGTTTGTTTACCCGGAGAGGCCTCCAGTGGGACCTGGTGGCTGGCCCATCACCCCGCCATCCATCTGCCCGCTCTCCCAGCTCCCTTTCCTAGCTTCATGCTCACAGGGGTGCCCTCCTCCCCTCCCTCCCTCTTCTCTCTCTCTCTCTCTCTCTCTCTCTCTCTCTCTCTCTCTCTCTCTCTCTCAGAGCTCCACATATCAGAAATAATTGTTTTCACCCCAGAGTTCGCTCTTCGGCCCCATGAGGCTTTCCTTCCTCGGAGGTGTTTGAAAAAGGGCTGGCTCTGTCAGCTGGAATGCAAACTTCCCAGAAAAGCTGATGCTCCCTCCACCCCCCTCCCCTTCATCCTCCAGGCTGGTGAACTCTGAGTGTCGATGGGGCTGGGGGTCCAGGGCCGAGGGCGTACCCCTGGGAGGGCAGCCCCCCCGGGACGGCGGCCATGCCTCCCTCGCTGGGCTCAAAAGGCATGTGTATTACTCAGAATTTAAATGAAGGTCTCAAAAGACAAAATGAATTAAGATTTACTAAGGCTGCCATTGTCTGATAATTCAATACCAGCTCATTATTAGAACCACATTTACGGAGGTTTAATCACTATGAAGCAGATTGCTCTGGCATAGCTGTGAAACCACACAAAATGTGTTCTTAATAATTAATCAGTACAGTATCTTGTCATTCTAGCATTCATCTTGGGCTCGGGTGTGTTTCTAAAGGGACTCTGTGTATGTGCTTTTGAAATTTCATCGTCTTTTGTTTTTAATAACGCTTCAGATCCGTTAAGCAAGGGGAAAGGGAAAATCAGATTCCTCCACAAATTCCAGCCCCGGCTGCTCGCTGCGCATGATGACCAGATCCTGGAAGGAAGCCTGTTTGGGATCCAGGGCTGAGCTGCTGGCATTTTGTTTTTCAAAGGCAGGACCCCCGCCCCCCCACCCTCCCAGCCCCCCTCCCCCACAAATGGTCTGTATTGATGTTCCTTGTGCAGAATCTCCAGGCACTAAATGAGCCAGGCATGGGGCGAGGGGATCCTGCTGTCTGTCCTTAAGGCTGGTGGCCTAAGATCTCCAGTCCAGACTGGGCAAAGACTTAAATTTTTTTAAAAATTATTTTTTAAATTAAATCTTTATTGTTGAGAGTATTACATATATCCCTCCCCCCACCACTGACCCCTTCTAGCCCACCCTCCCCACTCCCTCCCCAGGCCTTTACCATCTTATTATCTGTGTCAATGGCTTATGCATAAATGCACACACATTCTTTGGTTTATCTCTTCCCACCCTCTCCCACCTTCCTTCTGAGGTTCCATGGTCTGCAAAGACTTTTTGAGCAAGCTGATCTCTCTGCCCACAAGGTCCAACGGCTGGGTTCTTAGATGCAGCTGTGGCTCTTCATGAGGCCTACTGTGTGAAACCTGCATTCCCACTGCGTTCCGCACTCCGGCCACCAAGGTCAAGAAATGTCTCCCCTGGCGTCCCCATCGTACCCTGGGCTACCTGACAGATGGGTGGTGAGAATCAGGTGAAGTCACCTACATGAAGTCACTTTCCATTCTGTTCAGCTGGAAGATTGCTGTCATTTTGCTGTTAAGATTGTTGTGCTAGATGCTTAAAAGTGCAGGCTCTGGACAGAGCTGGCTTGAGTTCCAACCTGGGCTCCCAAGCAAGGCAGCCATTTGATGTGACGTAACTTATTTTAACTGTGGCCCATTTCCGGTTTCTGTCCTCCGAGATGGGGTTGATATTGGTACCTCACTCATAGGGCTCTTGCGGAGATCAGTGAGGGTACGAGTGCCGGGAATGTCTGAGCCCTTGGTGAGCACCTCGGTGAGCACCAGCCCTCATTGTCGTTAGTAAATGAGCCCTTTCTTCTCCTTCCCCTGGGCCCTCTAGTTCCAGGAGGGAGCATCTGCTGGGCCAAGTCCCTGAGCAACCTTGCTCGCTGTGGTCAGAGAGGGCAGCAAGTCCCCCTATTCTGTGCAGTCCTGCTTCCTACCCATCTTTTCTAAGGCAGTGGCTCTCAACCAGGGACTTCTTTGTCCCCCAGGGAACATTTGGCAATGTCTGCGGGCATGTTTGGTTTTCACAACCGCTGGGGGATATTGTGGGCCCCTAGTGATTAGCAGGCATAAATGCGGCTAAGCACCCTACAACGCAGAGCATGGTCTACAGCAACGCAATTTGGGCCCCGAATGCAGGGCCAAGACTGAGGATCCTTTCCAAGAGGCTCCCGCCAGGAGGCCCAGCACCCACTCACATGGTGACACTCAGGGCGGTCGCCGAGGTTAATTCAAGACGCTTTGACCCTAGTGCAGAAGCATGGGACAGAAAGTGGGGTTCTGTGCTGGCCAACCCCACGGCCTTCTGTGACCTCCGCAGGACCCATGGATAGGAAGGAGGACACTCTGGCCCACTCTCAGCTCAGTACCCTGCCTGGGTGGGTCTTTCTAGCCACATGTCAGGTCCTGACTGTGCTCAGCTGCTCCCAGCATCCTCAGAAGGCTGCCCGGAGGGGTGGGAGCTGCTCTGTGGCTTCACACACCAGAGAGGGCCACGGGGTGGCTGCCTGTGGAGGTGCATTCGGATGTGTGGCCACTGACCCTGGGGAAGTGACCAAACACAGGAACCGAGGTGGGCCTGCCAAGGGCTGGAGGCCTGGGCTTGGCTTTCCTTGCTGCCAGGTTCTGGGGCGGAGCTCCAAGGAGTCTGGGAATGCAGCTGACACCTAGCCATGTGGGTTGTTTTGAGGGGATACTTGTCAAGGCAGGAGAAGAGAACGTACTTATTCAATAGTTTGTTGGCATGATCCCTTAACTCAGGTTGGACATGAATGCCGTGGTGCGTGGGCCTTCTTTTGTACTCTAGCCTCGGGCCTTGCAAATGTTAGGGGTGGACCAGGCTGCAGGCCTGGGGTCCTCAGAACAGACAGGGGGCTTTCCTGAGCCGGGCCTCCCTCCTGTGCAGCTTCCTCATGCCCTGCACCTCTGAACTCTCACCCTTCCTTGAACTCACCTCACTCCATGACTCTGCTCTCTGCCTTAGTCACGCCTCTGCCAAGAACACCCCCCTCCTGGCACACTCCCACTCATCTCTCCAAAACGCATTCACGTGTGACCTCCTTTTAAAACGTTTATGAATTCCCCCCTCCCCACCCAGCCCTGGCATCATCTCACCAGCTCCCACTGCACTTGCTACAAATTTCACCCAGAGCTGATGCAGGAGCTTGGAAACATGCTGGGCACACAACTTCTCTGATAAAAGCTCTTTATATGTGACACTAGGGGCCCAGGGCATGAATGCGTGCACCTTGAAAGGAACTATGGGGCATGAGGCTGCGGTGGGCACAGGGGCGGGTCTCAGCCCCATCCTCTGCGCCCCCACCTGGCCCCTCCTGCTGCGGCCCCTGGTCTCCTTTCTGTTGGCAGCCCTGCTCCTGCCGCTCCCATGTACTGACTGCACTGGTCCTGCTTGCACCCACTGACGGTGCAGAGTTATTGGGGCTGGCACCAGCAGTGGCTACAAGTGGGGCCATTGCCGGTAGTGGGCATGAGCAGCAGCTGCCAACCCTGATCACCCTTCAGGAGCAGGGGAAGGTGGAGAGACCCTGAGGGATGATTGGGGCTGGCAGCCGCCGCTCACACCCACTTACAGTGCCAAACAATCGGGGCTGGCACTGGCAGCGGATGCGAGTGACCTGTGGGACCGCGGCATGTGGAAGCAAAGAATTTTCAGTAACCACCAGAGGCTCGCTCTGATGACAGCCACCAGTTTCCCGCCTTGGCCTGGCACCCCCAGTCACCTGCTCCACCTTCCCACTGCAGCCAATGCCCGCCATGTTCTGTGCTCTGCCGCCTGCTGCTGACGCCTGCCATGTTTCGTGCGTGACCCCTGGTGGTCATCACACATCATAGCGACAAGTTGTTCAGTTGTTCACTGTTTGGTCTATTTGCATATTAGGCTTTTATATATAGATATAGATTATAATTATTTAATAGTCTGTCTTTTCCTGTGAAGCCAGTGGTCCTAAGGGCCACAGAGCCCTTGGAGAGCCTGCTGACAGCTCCCAGCCCTTTGCTTAGAAAAGGACACAAAGAAGCATTCCTGCTTACATTTAGGGCAGCCAGAGGCCCCGGGTGCATAGAACCAGGGCGTGTGGTGCTGCTTCCCACTGTACGTTGTTGGGGACCCTGTCTGGTTTATCATCACGCCCCGATCCCTAGAAAAAGAGTTTCCATGCGACAGAGCACGTGGAGGGAAGGAATGGTTTTCCCAGGTGACTTAGCTCTCCTGGAACAGTGAGCTCTGAGGTCTGAGGATGCTGATGCCCAGGATGTTAGAGGCTTTATAAACTGCACTGAGAAAAATCTGGAAAGGCAAGGGAGAATGCATGCAGAGGAGTGAGGCCGCAGGGGTTCCTGGGGGTTGGGGGGGGGGGCGGGGAACCACACTGTGGAATCTGCTTGTAAAAGTAATCAGAGTGGGATTCAGCCATGTGGTTGGAGTGAAAAGAGTAGAAAAGCTTTGGGACCCTAACTGAAACCGTCTGTAGCCACATACTGTTTTTCCCAGAAAAGGACCCTAATTAGGTCAATTCCACGTCGTCCTGATGGTAATGGATGTGCAGTAAAGCAGGCCCTGGGCAGCATGCAAACAGCCCCCATTTCTGAGAAGGATGGAAGGGGGGGCAGCGAGACCCCCTTGGAAAAGACCCCCAAAGCTGAAAGGAAACCAATTTGTCACAAGCACCGAGACGGGTGCGCAGCACTCAGTGCCGACTTGCTTATCGATAAGCACCCAACACAGCAACCTTCACCCCAGGAGGGACCTGGCAGAGTCCACCTCCGATGGGGCAGGTGTCTTGCTTGGTCTGGTCTTTTCATGCTTTCCAGGGCCCAGAGGGCAGTTCTCCCCAGTGCTCCGTGGAGCTCTCTCCTCCATGTAGATGGGGGCTCCTCACACACAGGCCAGCATCCGGCGCTCAGCGACCGTTGTCCTGGAAGCCTAGTTTGGGCTCAGGATCTAGGTAAGCAGTGGCGGTCTGCAAAGGGAACAATTATGTTCCCCCAACACACAGAAGCATCAGAATTCACAGCATGTGCTTTACAAGGGCAATAAAGTTTTATATGCAGCTCAGTGAAATACCTAATACAGCCAATTATCCACCAAAATAAACGGATGGGAGAGAGAATGGCTATATTTGGCTCTGACTTAATTATTTTGCATTTGAACTTCTCGATGCCATGCCATAAAATTTCATTCTGCCCTTGTTTCCTGGTTAGGTTACTCAATCCCGACTCCGGTAACCAAGCCCGCAAGGGGAGGACACTGTCCAATGTCAGGGGTAAGGAAATGTGAAAGGTTTGACATCAATTACAACATTACACACAACATAAAATTTAACAGCTTGAATCAGGCTTTCATTGCTCTTTAAAGAGGCTGGATGGCTTTTTAAGATCTAAAAATTAATCAGTTTCTAAGAGTCGGACCTTTTTCAGAGTCCCAGATCTTACTCTTAGCTGAGGACTTAAGAAAGGATTTCTCCGTGCCTCTCCTTAACCCTCTCTTCTATTTGAAACATGTCTCCTCTGTCATGTAAAAATGCAATCTCAGTTTTTCAGTTGGTATTTTTCTAGGAAAAGGAAAGGAAAAGTGAAGGGTATAGAAATGGAACTGTTATTCGAGGGGGGAGCTTTTTGGGGAGAACACGGACTTAGATTTGGCCGTGAATGAGGGCGCCCTGGGCAGCTGCCAAGGTGGCCTCACCAGGACGCTCCCAAAACCCTCGCCTGTCGCCTGGGTCAGAATCTGCGTGGCAGCCTCCACTCCCTTGCTCCTTGACACATGATCGTCTCATAAAACGCCACATGTGATTGGGCAGTTTCAGCCCGTTACGGCCAACATGTCGCAAGAGCAGAGGTAAATGACCCCTCTCCTTTAATAAGTGTGGTCTCCGCAGGTCAGCTGCAGGGTCAAAGGCAGGGCAGCAGGATAGACAGTGGTAGAGTTCTGGGAGAGCCCGGGGCCCGCCCTGGGGCTGACTTTTTCGGGGTGGGGGTGGGGGGCAACTAACAGCCAGGAGATTCACCTGCTTTCTTTCTGCTTCTCAAGGGGGACAATGCACAGAAATAGAAGCTGATTGAGCTCAGGGTCATGTTCTATTTGCATTTGTGTGCCCAGTCGAACCCAGAGCATGGGCGCACTGAGAAAGGGAGTGAGTGAATGAATACAGGGATTACTGTGTCCACAGCGTTGGAGCGGCACACCCTTGATCTTGTCATGGGAAGGTGTGGTTCTGGAAGTTTCTGTTAGCCATGGGCCAACTCCTATGTGCTCCTTGGGAAAAGGGCATGTGTGGAGCTGGGGCTGGGTGGTGAGTGTGGGTGGTAGGTGAGGGAGTGCTGGAGCAACCACAGCAGGGCCCATCCTGATGGGTCTTATTCCTGGACCCTCCCTCTACTTTGGAAGAAATAGGCATTTTTGGGGGGTATGATTTCCTCCCCTGCTGGGTACATCCCTCTTTTGCACGTCCTTTTTTCTGCCCATCGGTGCTGCCCAAAGTATACCAGACAGTCTTATTCTGCCCTAACATGCTCATGGGGCCATAGACAAGGAGTGTTCTGGAAATCCTAGTACTTGCTCTGCCCCTCCAAATACTCTGATCTCTTATGAAGAACTGAGTACAAAAGCTGTGTGATTCGTAACAGTCCCGTATTGTTGAACATGGAGTTGAGCCCTGCAGGGTCTGGCCTGGATTACCTGGGGTTTGACTCAGAAAAAGTCAGCGCTGGGTTTTCTCATTTCCCTCCAACTTCAGCTTCTACAATAAAAAGGCAAACAGCAGATAAGGCTCTCTTGTCAAAGTTTAGTGCAGAGAGCAACGTCCAGGGTGTGCCCACAGGGCAGTTCACAGTCCAATCTGCTTTGCTTCTGGTCTTGTCTTTGGGGCTCTGGGGAAATGTGAGCGCTGCACCAGAGCAAGTATAGGAAGTCACGCCCAGCACCAGGGCCATGCATTTACAAATATTTCCAACATCTCATGAAGGGAAGAAATAGAAAGAGGTTTGGTCTAGTCCACAGATAGCCAGAAAATGAAATTCACCCATAGTACTTACGCCCCCTCTCCTCTCTCTCTCTCTCTCTCTCTCTCTCTCTCTCTCTCTCTCTCTCTCTCAAACATTTTACTTTCCCAGCAAGACTGAGCAGAAAGTAAAGAGACATGAACCTATAGTGACATATCATTATCACCCAAAGCCAATAGTTTATATTAGGGTTCATGCTTGGCATTAATTCTGTGTGTTTTGACTAATGTATACTAACATGTATTCGTCATTTGAACTTGATTGTTACTTAAATTGTCTTTTTACAAAAGGCAATTTTGGCAACACCCCCCTCCTCAATGACAAAAACTCACAAAAATAAAGAAAGTGTGCTATTTAACAACATTTGAATTATATAATCTAATGTGTGAATATATTGATATTCCTCTTGGAACTATATTAAATCAGTGCTAGAATAAATAACGAATATAGACAGTCATGGCATTATCCATTAGAAAACATTTAATCCACAGCTGGGAAAATTAAAGGCAACAAAACAATTTTTATTGCCACGCATCACAAATCCCCGACATGATTTTATGAGAAAAGTCATTAAACTTGTAGCTACTGCATTATCTTTTTCCTTGAACCATTTCTGAAGCAACATTAGTTTTTCACACTTCTTTACATCTCCAACAGTAGAAAAAGCCTTAATCGATGCTTTTACATAAAAAGCAAAGGGCTAGGTTTCCCATCATAAAACGTTATGTTGTTTACACAAAAACTGCAGCTAACCTCATAAAACTTGAGTGATTTCCCAGTGGGGTCCTGCAGGGACACTTGGCTATGCTAGGCGTCACACTGATTTCCAGCTCCGAAGCAAAGCGGGCTTCCTATGGAAAGGGGCTCTCAGCCCTGGCCATTACTAATCAGACTTTTCAATTGGGACACGCCAAATAGGCATCGACTCTCCATCCAAGGCCTCAAGCTGGCACCCCTGACCAGCTAAGAAAACAAATGTGAGGTGGAAAAATTCCTCACAGCTATCATCACTTCTCACAGGGCCCCCACCTTGTCCTCATCTCCGCACCCTTGATACTAGAGTTCCCACCACCTTGAACTCTCTGGAACCTCTGCTAGAGCATTGTGGCCAGCTTCCAGGACAACGTAGCTGGATAGAAAAGAGAAATGAGGATGCACCTGCCTACTAGTCTCACACATCCCTGGGAATCACACAATCTTTTGATATCTTTCATTAGGTGTCAGAGAGGAAGGGGGCGGGAGAGAGATGGAAACATCAATGATGAGAAAGAATCATCTATATGCTGCTTCCTGTATGCCCCCAACTGGAGATCGAGCCCACAATCTGGGCATATGCAGTGACCAGGAATCAAACCATGACCTTGATGCTCAACCACTGAACACTGGCTGGGCTCTTAAAATATTAATGGAAATATTTTAAGTCTTACTTCCTGTAGTTGAATAAATCCATCAAACTTTGACTATACTTGAAAAGCTGAACATCATTGACTGTTTTCAATGTCTGGTTTTCTAATGAAAATCAGGATAAATACTTAAAAGTTAATTGTGTGCCTCCTCTATTCAGATAAAGATTTGAAAATCATGTTATAGTTTTAAGTTTAAAGATTGGTTATTTGCTCACATTCACGTGTCATAACTACACTTATTTTCAACTTCAAGGAATGCATTGGTTCACATAGAATAATTTTCCAAATAGGGGAGACTTTCAGAATCTCCTTGTTGGTTTATTTTTACCCTGTGGCTGTTTTCTTTTTGGATATTTACTTGGGGATCTCATTAAATCATCCCTTATTATATTGGGCAGTTGCAGGGAGAATAATAGAAGGGTGGTCTTAGGGAAATTGAGGTCAGAAGGATTTACCTGCACTATTTGATTCTACAATATTTAAGTGATGGCGACTTTGGGAACTCAACATTGCTTCTCTCAAGCTAGGATTAGACCAGGGCTTTCAGACTCAAGACCCCTCTTACCATTCTGTTCTATTGGTTCAACTAAGGGTGGAGAATCAGGCCTTATTCCTCTTTGAGATAAATTCAAAATCTAGTTGAGGCTATAAAACAGAAATGCATACATGATAACTAATAATGAAAGATAATAGTCGATGAAATCGCATGGCTAACACATACTGATGATAAACAAAGAAGCTAAGGTTCAGTTTACTGGCTGACCTGGGACTTGATCTGGGCTTTGGGAGATTAATATGATTTGGCTGGAAGGAAGAAATGGGAAAGGCCAGTGAGGACCAGACAGATCACAGAGCAGAGAAGTGGAGCTGAAGTACGGAAAACAACCAGTCAGATTCCGAAGCGTCTGCAAAAGACAACCTAAGGATCTGAGAGAGATTGGAGTAGATGCTCACTAATTCTACATTCTCATAAAAAAAAAAACAACACAAAAAAACAATTACATACTCATAGACACAGACAACAATATGGTGGTCACCAGAGGGAAAGGGGGTGGAAGGAAGGTAGTAAAGGGTAAAGAGGGACAACTCTATGGTGAGGAAGGAGATTTGACTTTGGGTGGCAAACACAATACAATATGCAGATGATGTATTATTGAATTGTACACTTGATACCTATGCAATGATATTAACCAATGTCACCCAATAAATCAAATAAATTTTTTTTTAAATGATCACAACATGACTGTGCTAGGGGATAAAGATCCAAAGATGAAAGGATAGAAGTTCCATTTGTGCTCCTGTGCCCTGACCACCCACCTGTGTGTGCCTGGTGTTCAATAAATAGTTGATTTAAAAAAAGGGGTGAATGACCTTATTTTGTGTCTCCAAAGACCTCATAGGCTAGCAGGTTAGACCAGTATATTCAAGTATTCTACAGGTTCTCTTAAACACGGAGACGTATAAAAACTAGAAGCCCAAGGGAGATTAACTGGATGGGATCAGAAGATAAAAAAGCCTAATGGAGAAAATGGCACCCCAGTAAGTAGCATTGCTCTGTAGTGTGCTCCATTTGTAAGAGTGTAATGGGGAGATGGCGGTGACTCAGAGGATGACCTGGATCATGATGGTCCTTTGAGCTGTGCTAAGGGGCTTTGACTTACACTGTTAGTCATCAGTGTAGACCAGAGGATCCTCAATATTAGTGTGCGCCACCTAGAGAGCTTCTTAAAACCCCTGAGTTCATGAGTTAGTAGGTCTAGAGAGGGGCCAATGTTTTGCATTTCTAACAAGGTCTTAGGTGGTACTGATACTGCTGGTCTGGGGACCACACTTTGCAACTCATTAGTACAGAGGGTAGATGAGAAGAGGTGAGAAACTGGAGACAGGGAGGCCAACCAGGAGGCAGTGGTCCACATGAGCAAGAATGCTGGTTTAAATTCTAAGGAACTGATGCTCACAGAGGTCATAGCGCCAAGATGGGACCCATATCTTCAGACCCTTTCTCCATTGCTCTCTCTCCCCCTCCCCCTCCTCCAGAGAGAATCCTGGCCCAACAACCACATATTTCACGTAAAGCTTAATTTTTATTAGAAAATGAAATAACTTGGATGCAGACAACTATGAAGAATATATAGAGGGACTTAGTTTTTATATTTTAAAGAATTTTTACTGTTTCAGAGTATGGTATAAGATGCTTCTTCATTTGGCACTCACAGCCCTGGCGTCCTTGAAAGCGAATTTTGTCCTACCTTTAAATCAGATGTTCTCTTTAAACAAAAAGCTTCCATGATTCCTCCAAAAACATGGGAAGACAAGAGATTCTAATCAGATGACCTTGAGCTTGACTTGCAGATACTACTGTCCTACAGGGAAGCTATTCTCACAGTTGTGTGAAGGAGAAGATTCGGAAGGGCGTGGGACATGGGAAGATAATTCCCAAAATGGTGAAAAAAAGAGAGATTTCATTATTTTGTTGCTTTTCTTCCCTTTGGTAACAAAGTGTTTGGTGGAGTTAGTTATTTGGCAGCACATGCTTGGGCTGAAAACTTTCCTTTCTTTTGCCAAACTTCCTAAAAATAGTCTTTCTTCAGGCGAGGGCCATTTCAACATGAGCCACGTTGATTCGAGGCACAACATGTTTTGTGAATGTAATTGCCTATTAACCTGAAGATTTCAACTGCAGTGAGACAAAGAATGTGGAATTTGACTTCTTGCAAAGCTGTGAGCTTGTCCTTGTTTTGTGTGTGTAACAATAAGTTCTTTCATGACGTGACACCAAGGCAGTGGGTGGTGAAATCTGATACCTGGCAAAAGTACAATGGGATTATATAATACCAAAAAAGTCAATTGTTTTCCCCTTTGCGAATTGTCTCCTTTGAGGAGGGAAGTACTGAGGATGAGGTCAGCTGGTGGCTTTTGTTCTTCAGCTAGTTTCCATGCCGTTTTAGGCACTGTCTGTGCAGTGTGTTTGTTTTTTTTTAAACACTGATTTTCGAGAGAGAGAAGGAGAGAGAGCAGAGCAAGAGTGAGAGAGAGAGAGAGAGAGAGAGAGAGAGAGAGAGAGAGAGAGAGAGAGAAGAGAAAGGTTAATGGAGGGATGGCACTTCAGTAAGTCAGCATTGCTCTGTAGTATGCATTGTAAGTGGAGTGGGGAGAAGGAGGGAGAATGAGAGAGAGAGAGAGAGAGAGAGAGAGAGAGAGAGAGAGAGAGAGATTTGTTGTTCCACTTATTTATGCATTCATTGGTTGATTCTTGTATGTGCCCTGACCAGAGATTGAACCCAAAATCTTGGTATATTGGGATTAGCTACCAACTGAGCTACCTGGCTTGGGCTGGGTAGCGTGTTTTTATAAATAGAAGAAAGAATCTAATGACCACTGGAACAGACCTTGCAGTAGTCACTGCCATGGCTTGGTAGCAGCTTTGCTGACTACACGGAATTTATCTTTCCTGAGATCCTGCCCATCATTTGTCCATGGGTCTGCACTCTTCTCCAGGGATCTTTGCACACTGAAATGTAACAGAAGCTCACAGAATTCCTTAAGGAAAGGCTTTGCCAGCTCTAGGCCTGACGTGGAATCTAAACTAATAAAACCGTAATATTAAAATTAACTGTCTTTTCGGGATGGGTAAGCCATGCCCACCAGCCAATTAGAGTGGCTGTATGCAAATTAGCCCAGCCAAGATGGCGGAGGCCGCAGCCCAGGAGAAGCCACACAATGCATAGGCCGCAACCGCCGGGGGAGGAGCAGGGCACTGGCAATGGAGGCCTGAAATAGATCCGGTTGTGGATTATAGACAGCAGGGCAGCCTTGGGGGCGGAGGGACCGAGCCAGCTCCGCCCCCGAGGCTGAGGCCTGGAAATCAGTGCAATTGGGGAACACACAGCCCCAATGGATTCCAGGGTCCTAAACTGTGAGAGGGCACAGGCTGGGATGAGGGACCCCCCCCACCCCCCTGAGTGCACACATTTTTGTGCACCGGGTCCCTAGTTTGATATAAACTGGAACACATAACAACTCAATGCAGGAGTTGTCCTTATCTTACAGATGAGGAAACCAAAGTTCAAAGGAAATAAATTTCTTGTGTAAGACAAATCAGCTAGAAGATAGTAGAGATAAGACTCAAATCCAGATCTGTCTTTCTTCAAAGCTCAGCTCTGTCCACCACAAAACATATAACTTTCAGTGATGTAGAACGAGGCTATAAACAGGTTGTCCTGGTGGGTGATGTCCTGAAAAGGAGAATAAGAATTAGTTTAAAAATTATCTAATAACGTACTGGTTTGTGTTCTTTCTGCTTTTCCCAAATCTTCTGCGATAATTATATCTTACTTTCTTAAATGCAATTAATAATCTTTGTGATACTTATAAATGAAATGAGGAGAAAAGGGGGTAGACATTGAAACCATGCATTCTATGTGAGATTGACCAGGAGAATATACTTATGACCCAGGAGAGAAAAGGACTATTTGAACAAGACACAGAAAAAAAACCTCACCCAAAAATGATAGATACATTTTCCTCTATTAAAATGATACCCTTCTGACAAAATAAACCATGGCCAATGTAGAAAGACAAGCCACGGGGTAGAAGATGTTTTCAGCATATACATCAATAAAGTTAGTCTCTGGAAAATCCCTTCAAATCAGAAGGAGAGAAAAGTAGCTCAATACACAAACCATTAAAGTTTAAAAAATTTTTTATTTTACTTATTTTTTTAAATTTAATTTGTGGGAAACGAGTAAACTCGTCATATCGCTTTTTATACCAAAACGCGGGAGACAAGTTTTTTCCAAAAACGAGTAGAGACAGATTCCGTCAAATATGGAGGGCCTGGCATTTCAACAACACGAAAATGTGCAAGACAACTCAGATAGACTTTGCGAAGTCAGACCATTATTGGATTTCTTTCTTCCCGTTACGACGCAATTTGGTGGGAAAATGCCCACTTACAAAGTGGTTTAAAAACATTTTTCAATTACAGTTTACATTCAATATTATTTTGTATTAGTTTCAGGTGTACAGCATAGCAGTTAGACAATCATATACTTTACAAAGTGTTCCTCCTGATATATCTGGTACTCAACTGGCACCATGCATAGTTATGTCAACATTATTGACTATATTTCCTATGTTGTACTTTACATCCCCATGACTATTTTTTATTTTTTAAAAAATTAAATTAATTAGGGTTACACTGGTCAATAACACTATAGATTTCAAGTGTACAATTATAGAATACATCATCTGCACACTGCATTGTGTGCTCACCATCCAAATCTAGTCTCTTTCCATCACCATTTATTCCCTGTTTACCCTCTTTCACCTGCCCCCAATCCCCTTCCCTCTGTTAATCACCATACCATTGTCTGTGTCCATGAATTTTTGACTTTTGTTTTGCATAACTCCTTCACCTATGTCACCCAGTCCCCCCAAATCCCCTCTCCTCAACAGCTGTCAGTCTGTTCTCTGAATCTATGAGTCAGTTTCTATTTTGTTTCTTTATTTTGTTCATCAGATTCCACATATAAGTGAAATCATATGGTATTTGTCTTTCTCTGACTAGCTTATTTCACTTAGCATAATACCCTCTAACCTGAAACACTCATCCATTTGGCAAAAATGGAAAAGACAGGCACAACTCAATGTTAGCAGAGAAGCTATGGGAAATGATATACAGCTGGTAACACTGTAAGTTGGTGCAAGCAGTGTTAGGTGTGTGTGCCCTAGAGAAAAATGTCCCATATATGTACAAGGCAACCTTAGTAAGGACCCTCTTAGCAGCATTGTCTATAATAGCAAAAACTTGGGATCAATTTAATTATTCACTCATGGTATATTCATACAGCAGGTAAAATAAGTGGTATATGGATGAACTTTAAAAATATTTGTTGAGGGAAAGAAAGGCAAATTTTAAAATGGTGGAGTCAATATGATACCATTCATATATATCTTAAAATTTTATAAGCATTATTTTATCTTACTATGTGTGTAATATTCTTTTACTATGGAGTAAAAGTATAAAAACCTACAGGAGAGGCAGACATTCAATTTCTAGCAGTGTTTCCCTCTGTAGAGAAGGAAAGGCAGTGGGCTGGGAATAGAGAGGTGACTACCATCTCTGTAGTGGTTTATAACTTTTAAAAACAATTGATCTTTTTGCTTCAGCAAAAATGTCAACATGGGAATATGTATTTAATCTAGGCAAGTAGGTAATGCAGGCTGCTATTGTACTGTTTCCAACAGTTTTACACATGCTTAAACTAATTTGTAACTTAGAAATTAATAAAAGATAAAATAAGAAAAGAAAAGATTGGAAAGCAATTTAACTTTTATTGCCAAATATAAATAATTTCACAACTCAGAATATAATGGAAAGCTAGTCTTACTTTTTTTTTTTTCAGTAGAAAACAATTCAACCAGAGATAAGGAAGAACTTACGGACCATGAATGTTGTGTAGATAGTAACACTGACTACTGTGCAGTGTTGAAGATTCCCTTGGAAAAGAACTTGAAAGAAAGATAGACTTTTCATCTGTCTGGAATGGTTTTAGGTTAAAGCTTCTTATTTTGAGATTCTTCTGTTCAAACCTGTGACGTTCTCCTGGGGTGAATGAGGCAGGTATGGCTTTCCCAGGAATCTGAACTGGGGTTGGTGTACAAATGTCACCATGAGATCGTCACCTATGGGATCAGGAGCTGCAGGTCTGAGGTGCTAGTGGTGCAGCTCCTCAGTTTACAGGTGAGGATGCAGGGAGCGTGTGTGTATGTATTTTTAGGGAGGCCACCCAGCTTGTTGGTAGCAGAGCCAGGGCAGGAAACCTTGTGCCGAGCGCTCAGGCCAGATCATTTTTTAGCCATATTCTTTGGCATCTAAAGAATCCTGACTTCTCACTCTTTTTCCACCGGAAATGAAGGTGGCATATGGGCAGGTGATTCTTATGCAAAGAGGAGCAAATTCCTATGAATCCATCGATGCATTCATGACAAGGTAGCCTGCCTTGTTTGCTTGAGGCAAGTCCTTGGAAGTGTTTTGTACACAGGAAAACTTTTTAGAAGCTCCTTTGTGAAAAGGTAGGTCTACTGATTGGGAGTAAATATGAAAATATTGCTGCAACAGATGGGTGTGTGCAGCATAGGAGTTACTCTTTTCCCCCAACTCCGCTCCCCCAATTACGGAGGTAGAGGAGTGGGAATTAATGTCAACAGGTCAACACATTTCCTGGTCTTTAAATTCACCATATGGTGAGTTTGAAGAAACCGGTATATGAAAATATGGTGCTAAACCTAAAACCTACAACTAAGAAAGAGATGGACCTGCACATCAAGGTGCGGCTTGTTCTATTTGTGTCCTCTCCGGAGGCACTAGAAATGACTCCCTGCCTGCAAGTTGACCCTACAAGTGTAAACGTAGGTCCTGGGGCATAATGGTTTCCATGTGCCAAGGAGTGAGGAATTTTTATAGCATTTTAACAGGCGCCTGAAGTCAGAGCGACCTCAGGTAGCTTTGCCACTAACTGGCTGCCAACTAGCTGTACAACTTCAGGCAGCTCATTGACTTTCTGAAGCTTCAGTTTCATCATCTGAAAATGGGGGTGAAAATAGAAGCTTCCTCAAATAGTATTCAGAACATTAAATGAGCTGATGTATACAAAGCCGGTGCAAATGTGCCCATAGCTCATACTGAGCACTCAGAAGCAGTGGTTGTGGTTATTATAGTGAACCTCTCGGTGCTTCTGGCATTTTGATGCAAACACCTATATGCTTTGATTGCCCTGAACAAGAAAGCCATCAGACCTGCTGTGGAGATTCATGGACTATCTTCCTTCCCCACAGGGATCTCTCTCAGCTGCATCTTTGCTGGTACTTTCCAAAGTCTGTTTTGAAGACTTCCTACCGACCTAAAGTAGAATAGTGCTTTGGACTGAATGGTGTCCCCTGCCGCCATTCTCCCTCCTTCCTACCCTATTCATGTTTGTTATGTTATTTGAAAGCCCTAGCCCCCAAAGTGATGGCCTTTGGGAGGTAATTTAGATTCCATGAGGTCATGATGGTGGGATCCTCATGATGGGATGGTGCCCTTACAGGAAGAAATACCAGAGAGCTTGCTTTCTCCCTTCTCTCTGCATTTTGAGGAAACAGTGAAAAGGTGGCCGTCTGTAAGCCAGGAAGAGAGCCCTCTTCCTGAAAAAAGCAAAGTGGCCTGCACCTTGATCTTGGACTTCCAGCCCCCAGAACTACGAGAAATGAACTCCTGTTGTTTAGGCCTTCGGTCTATGGTATTTTGTGGTGGCAGCCAGGGTGACTAATACAAGTAGGAAGGGTTCTGTGATCAAAAGTGCTAGGGAAATAAAGTGTATTGTGTGTCCCTCTTTGAGACTCACAATGGACACTGCAGATTAAGGATGCTCTTGCAAAAGAACAAATTCAACTTTATTTAATGTGATGTTTCTAAACATAACGGAACCAGGGGAATCCTTGTGTGTGTGTGTGTGTGTGTGTGTGTGTGTGTGTGTATCTGTGGTCATTTGGAGCCTGACAGCTGGGAAGCCCCTGCCCCACTGGTGCCAGGTGGGTTGAGCCTGTGCCCCTTTGCTCCTCAAACAAGCAGAACACTGGGGGCTGTACTCCCCAGATGTTTGCTAATACCCTTTTCGTGTGCTGATGTATGCGAAGTATGCTGGTGTCTCCCCGAAGGGAGATTTGAGGAGACCATATGTCTACAGCATCAGAGCAGAGGCATCTGGTAGGACCAAAGGCCAGCCCTAGTGTTGGCTCACACTGTGGCCCACTGCCTCCCATGCTCTGGGCAGCTGATGTCCCGTGCACATCCCCGTTCTAAGGAGGCCCGGCTTGATCTGCATGGCAAGAAGCCCACAGCGTACCTGGGCAGCTCTGATCCTTGCCTCTGTCCCTTACGAGAATGTGTGGCCTAGGATGGATCCCCTTCTCTGTCCGAGTATAACTACACTATGCTAAGCGATGAGTGGGGCTCAAACTTTTCTTTGCCTACAAGGCACCTGCGGAAGCTTATGATGCAGATTCAGAAAGTCTGGGATGAGACTTGAGTTCTGTGTTTCCAATAAGTTCTCATGAGATGCCAGCTGCTAGTCAGCAGAGTCCAAGAGCTCAGAAGCAGTCTCCTCCTAATAGGCGCCGGACATCTTGTCCAAGCGTTTGCGAGCTCTAAGCAAGTTAACGGATGTTTTCTCCCTTGTTAGAACTGCACAACAACCGGTAGGTGGTTTGGCAGGATTCTTCATACCCATTTAAAAAATGAAGACTTTGAAATCCTGAGAGGCTGACTTATCCAAGGTCCATTCATGAAGGAGGAATCATCCAGGGCTCTTTTTACTGCAACACAGCAGCTTGCTCAAGGCCATAGAAAAGTCCCAGGCACTGACCTCTGAACTGCCATTGCACCATTACCCTCTCTCATCCTCGATTAAAATCATGGGCACGCAGTTCACCACCCCACACTGATGGCAACTACTTGAGGACAAAATTATGTCACATCCATCTTCATATCCCCAACAGCGCCTGGGATTGGCAGTATGTTTGTTGAATAGATGATCGGGTATCTGAGGATGCTTGATAATCAATAGTGAAGGATAGTACCTTCTTTGTTATGTTTCTCATGGCTCCTCACTGCTCACATCAGTGGTTCTTAATCTTTTGGGGGGTCATGAGGTCCATGAGAATCTGATGGCTTCTATGCTATCTATGCTATCTCTTCCCCAAGGGTGTGCATTGTGTGTACTTTGCTTAGATATTCTGAAGTCTCATGGGGAACCCTGAGCAGGTTCTATGGACTCAAGTTAATAGTCTCTAGATAACAGGGTTTAAAGTAAACTCTGCAGTCTGACATCCAACATTCTGCAGGATTTAGGCAATATGCTCCTCCAATCATGTGATCTGGGTGAGTCTGTGAGGGGGTTTTTAGATGAGATTCACCTTTGAAATAGTTTGAGTAAAGCAGATGAGACTGAGTAAAACAGATTGTTTTCTGGAATCTTGTGGTGACCTGGATAGAACAAAGGAGAATGTGCTCTCTGTGCCTGTTTACTCCTGTCTTTGGACTTGGACTTGGACTTGGACTAGAACTTAAAATTACCAGCTCTCCAGATCCTGGGCTATCTCAGTCTCCATATCATATGAACCACTTCCTATAGTAAGTCTCTTTATATATATATTTATCCTATATAATAAAGGGCTAGTATGCTAATTAGACCAGATAGTAGAATGACCTTCTGGAACAACCATCTGGAATGACCAGTGGGTGGGGCTTCGAGGCAGCTGGGGCTGTGAGGCAGCTGAGGCTGCAAGGGCCCAGCCCCTTGCATGAATTTCATGCACTGGGCCTCTAGTTTATATATAAAATCCTTTTGGTTCTATTTTTCTGGAGAACCTCGACAAAGATTAACACACAGTGCCTAACACAATGCGAGTGCTCAATAATGGAGTGATTGCAGGAGTGCAGGAGTGATTGAATGATAGTGAGGGTTCCTGGTATACTCTCAAACTCTCCCATGAGCCTCCAGGAATGCCTGGCAGAGACACCCAACTTCATTCAGTCGTCCTCCACCTCAGCTGCCCTTGGAGACCCTTGATAAGCTTTGCAATTTCTCATAACTCAGACCAATTGCATGTCAGTTTTGGGGAGGGCACCCAGGCAGCAATGAGTCTCTTTTAAGGCTCTGCAGTGAGTTCACTGTACATGTGAGTGAAGTGAAGAAGCCCCACTCAAGCGACGGGAGAGCTCCAGGCTCATGCTATGTGCTTACTCACATGAGTCTCACCCACTGTGGCTCAGCCTTTGGACTCCTCTTGGGGCCAGGAAGTCACGATGATGGCACAAACCACTTTGGAGACAGGCATACATTTGTTCCGGATCCACCAGGCCAGGCTATTGCCTAACACTCAGGAAACCTAGTGCTTAAAATTTGCTTTGAGTTCATGTCTTGCCTGCATGCAAGCTCAGATTCTTGGAGCAGGGCCTCCAGAAGGAGTATTTTCATGTAAAGGGATGGGCAGGCTCTGTGTAAACTGTCAGCACCAGGGGAAGGACCAGGAATGCTCTATATTTAGCTGGTAGCAATGAGATGTCACAAGGAGTTACTTGGGAAAGCAAAGCAGTGGCAGTGCTGTGTTGGGGTGCGGGAGGAATCCTGAGCCCGGGGTGCTTTGGCAAATGATATTTCAAGCCTGTGCAGAAACAAGTGGACAACCATGGGGACATGGGCTACCAGCAGGAGATCAAAGCCTCAGGGCGCCATGGTTGGGGTGGTAGCTGGCCACCGTGCTCTGGCCTCCTAGTCGCTCCATAAACCATCTCTGACAGGGTGCCATCTATAGCAGGCTGGTGGTGCAAAGGGAACACATGCGGCCATATTTCAGCCCAGACACCAGGACTTGAATGGGAGCGTGTGCGTGTCTGGGGCTGAAGTTTCGCTGAAGCTGATTTGTGGCCATCTGAATTTACGGCCTCAGAGGACAATGGGATCGACCAACTAGACCCATATGTGTTCAGTCCCCAAACCCGAGTCTCAGAGAACACAATGGGGAGGGTGGGAGCGGGGAGGGGGAGAGCTTTTATGTTCCTGGCAATAGGTGGTGATATAGGTTCAAACAACAGTATTTTAGAGGTATTTGGAAGAATCTCATTCTCCTCCTTCTCTTTCCCATCCAAGCTTGTCTGCACAGCCTTGAGCTGACGGGACTTGTAGAAATAACTCAAAACCACAAATACATCCCAGACTAGGAGACTGACATCTCAAAGTCAACTCCTTGGCCTGGCAGCCCCAAGCACACTTACCCTCATAATAGCAACTCTGTGCTTTCAAGGAGGCAGGACTCAGTTTCCCTTGTGAGTGGGAAGTGGATATTTCTGCTTCTGAGCAAGTAGGGAGACTCCACAAAAGGACACAGGGCCTGATTTGTGCACAGGTGGGGCATGGCTGCCCCAGCAGGACTTGCCATCCCATAGTCTCTCTTAGTTGCTGCCAGCCTCCTACTAAGTCTTACCTGTCTGAAGGCGGGAGATGAGTTGGACCTCCACTGAACCAAGGCAGCTCTGAGATCCAGGGATCAGTCCATTAACAGATGTTCCAGGTGTAGTTTCATAAGGTTATGAATTACCCTCCTTTCCCCAACAGAGACAGAGTTTACAGTGCTTACAAGGACAGGTGACATGCACTTGCTCAGACAGAGGCAGGTCCTGATGTCAGTTCCTTTCCTGAGAGCAGATATGTAGAGTCCCAAAGGGGGGTGAATGAGGGCATAGCAGGGGACAAAAGGGGAAATGGGCAGAAAAGGGCTCTGTTGGTGGGTCACAAGTAACAAGCTTGCTTTCTCATCTCCCATCCAAGAAACAGAAGGCATGGGTGGTCCTGGGCATCTAATGTTCTTCCTTGATTAACCCTTGTCAGGTGGCATTCTTACATGGAACATGGCCTCCCAGCATGTAATGGTAGCTGTGTGTGTGTGTGTGTGTGTGTGTGTGTATGTACACTCATATGCATAAAGAGACACAGTGGTGGCAATGGGACACAAAGGAAGAGGCATGATAAGGTTGAAAAGGGACTTAAATTAGAGCAAGAGGACTGCTATAGGCTGTATGTTTGATTCCCTCCCAATTCTTTGTTGAAACCCTTCTCCCCTGATGTGATGGAATTAGGCAGTGGGGACTTCTCCATGTAATTAGGTTCCGATGAGGTCATGAGGGTAGGCTCCCTCATAGGTGGGATTAGTGCCCTTACTGAGCGCGTGCTTCTCTCTGCTTTCCCCTATATGAGGACACAGTGAGAAGTCTCAGTCTACAACACGGGAGAGAGTTCACCAGAGCTCCACTATGCTGCCACCCTGATCTCAGAATTACAGCTTTCGGAACTGGGGGAAGTAAACGTCTGTTGTTTATAAGTCTCCCAGTTTGTGGTGCTTTGTTGTAGCAGCAGGAGCACTAAGATGAGGGCTGTTTGAAGCAGCAGCTCTGCCATGGCCCAGCAGTGTGGCTTCACATCCTCTTTGAGTGTGAATTTATGCTGCTGAGAAAATGAATAATAATTTCTGCCTTGCTTACTTTTCTTCACAGAGTTGTTCAGAGGACCAAAGGGGAGGCTATATGTGGAACATTGCTCCACAGACTATAAATTTTCTGAAAATTTCAGGAAAAAAGTCTCTATTTTTAAAACCAAACCAAACCAAATCAAACACCACCATGGGGCGTGCGTGTGCATGTGCATGCGTGCATATGTGTGCATGTGTGCGTGCATGCGTGTGTGTGACTGAGATTGAAAATAATTCTGTCCACATGATTCCAAGATAACACCAGCTTCCTATTTTAGTTTTGAATGTCTATCTGTTGTCGAGTCTCTCAACGAAGAATCAGGTTCTATTGTGTGGAGTGTGGATTCCTTGGTTTCTTCTCTGTCCCCACTGCCCCTCTGTGACCTGGGAACTGAGCCAGGATGGGGAGAGGAAGGGATTCATCCAGAAATGCTCATGTTGGGGATTATCCCGACCTCTGCATAATAAAGTGTGAATTGCTGGCAAATGTCTTAAGATAATAATTGTGGCAGGAAAAATAATGTTCAGTTAAAAAACTGGCAGTAATTCTCTCAGGGAGAGAATTATCTTTTGTGCAGCAAAATACGTTGGTGACTTTTTGAGTATAAAGTTGAGCTTGCCCCAGGACATGGCATAGATGAGCTAGACGATGTGGTTTTTGACCTTGCTTGCACATTAGGAGTTTTGGAAAAACATGCATGTGTGTGCCCCTGTTCCAGAGCCTCAGACCTCATTGGTCTGTATAGGTTCTGGGCATCAGTATTTTTTTTTAAACTCTCCAGGAGATTCTAATGTATAGCCAGGGTTGAGATTCTCCAGCTTCAAGCGTAGGGAAGAGCTGACTTGAATGGCAGTGGGTTGGGGCCTGTTTGTGCAGAGCTGACCAGTGGTGTGTTTCTGGTGCCCAGAGGAGCCAGCGACTTACCAAGGGAATCACTAGTGTTTAATTCTAGTTATCTGCTGAAGTATATCCTCAAATCCTCAGTGAAAGTCTAGGTGCCCAGTGGTGTTCATTATACTCTAGGGGGGAAATGTCAGAAGCTTTGCTGGCCCCAGTAATGGACAAAGAGAACTCAATATCCACAGAAGATGAAAACTAAATCAGGGATGGAGGATTCAGCAAGTAGGAAATTGGAGTTAGAAGAAACAGAAACAAACATAATCCCCCTCAGAGTCCTCTGGGATGTTGGGAAGGATGCTTGGTTTCCTACTGTTTGTGAGATAGGGATTCAAGGTAGTCATCTTTAAATCTCAGTGGATGATGTCTCAGCTGCCGAAGAACATGAAGACTTACAAACAGCTGACACCCGAGCCAGAGGATAATAAATAATTTACCACCTTCTACTCTTTGCACCTTACACACTCCATGTGTGGAATATTTTACAGCTATCGCAGTTCATTCCCATTCATCTCTCTCTGAGCCTTCCAACAGGTCCAGGAGATGGGGAAGGAAGGGATTCATCACATTTGATTGCTGTAGCTTGTGCATACCAATTACAGCAGCATCGGACCTGGGCCATCACCAGTTCCAAACCATCACTCTGGGTCTGACTTGGTGCTCAGTCCACCATTCTAGGCTGACTTCAGCACTAGATCAAGATCTTCTGCCTTAAAAATTTTTTCTTCTTTAAATAATGAACTCTAGATCCAATGTTTACTTTAATCTCTACCCTCTTTCCCATTTTTAAAATCTCTCTTTCTTCTCTCTCTTTTCCCCAGTTGTTCATTCTTTGTCTCCATTTCTTCATCTTCTTCTCAATCCATAGCCATTTTTTAATGTTTCCAGGGCCACACTCTCATTGGATAGATTTCCCCCTACATTACTGTATTTATGCGTGAATTCCCTATAAAAATGTTTTCAAACCTGTCCTGATTATTTGCTCTTCTCTGTTTCTTGATCTGATTCCAGGATGAGTCAAATGTCCTTACCAGCAAGTGATGCAGACTCACCCGCTTTCTAAGCGGGAAACAGTCGCCCTGCCGATCTGGGAGGAGCTTCCTGGCTGTGCTGGTGCAGTTCCACACGCTGCTGATGTAACCCATTCTCGGCAGATAGAGAGGATTAAGTCTATTAACTGTTTTCAGCAAACCTTTGCTCTAGATGTAGAAGAGAGGCCTGGTGACCAGTTTCTCTCACATGAGAGCAAATAGCTGAGTGTATTTTATGCCCAGGTGTTTGCCATATAGCTTGATACAAAACCATGTCCTGGAAAACTATAAGCCAATCTAATTTATAGAAATAAACCAAGTGAGAATCATTATTTTTTATTGGTGCCACTTAATGTGAAGAAAATGCACATTTTCCCAAAATATGGAAAAAAAATGTTCCATTTGCCTTATTGGGTCCAAATGTGAGGTTTAAATTATTTTACTATGCAAACTTTCTTTCATATCTTGGCAGTAGTGATTTCCATTTTTATTCCTTTGGTATCCATAATCTTATGAGAATCAAAAACACATGCCTTGAGATCACTGGACAGCTCCTCCTCCAACATTCTAAAACTGCACAATGAAGGTTATTGCTCTGGTAGCAAAATAACAGGAACGCTATGGGAGAAAATTGTGAGGACATCTAGGCTGATGGGAAGGAGGTTCAAAGGTGCATTCTGGGTTTCATGCTTTTGATTTGCAAGTCATTAAGCTGGAAGAGCCCCTGCCTCCTGCTGACTGCCATTAGGAATGTAACATTTTTCTTCCCTAATAGAGGATGCGTATTCACCGATTCCAGGTTTGCAGCATTGGAGGGGACTGGGGGATCTGGACCTTCCGGTGCTTTTTGAGGAGGGGTGCTTGTTGCTTAGCAGCAGGCTAAGAGTAGATGGGCTCCTGGCCTCCCTTTGTCGGCAGGAGGAGGTGCATTGGGCAGGGAGGGAGAAGCATCAGGCAAGTTTCAGTCCCAGGAATTTCAGGCTGACAAAGAGAAGTCAGTGAAGAGGTGAATGTTTTGTGTTCTCTCCTGAAAAAAAAAATTACTAGAGGGAAGAATTTGAGGCTAGTCAGATGCTAAAATATGAAAAAAAAGGAAAGTGAGAATAGTGTGAAAGAAGAAGTGGATGAGCAAATGAATGGGTCGGTGTTCCTCAGGGGAAGGAGGTCAAAGGCTCTGGCTGGCCTTGCACCAAGGTCAGAGTCCAGACCTTGCTTCCACATGTTATGGTGGCCATTTGGGTGCAGAGTCAGCCAAGGCTCTAATGTGTACAGAAATCCCTGTGCCATTTTCTGCCTCCTGCTTGGGATTTACCACACTTGTCTTCTCCGGGATGTAGGTCTTGCTCCGCATGCACAGCTTGACACCCCAAAACACCTCCATCCTTCAAGTGGTGGTTAGCGAGTGAGTGTTTAATCCACAGGCCATGCTTAGTTGAATTTGTGCAGCACACAGGTTATCTTTAATCTTCCACATTGATGGTACCTTGGACTGCCCTTTCTTTACTCGGAGAACTCACTCTTCTTTCAAAATTGACACAAGCATTTCTCAGTGAAACTCTACCTGGTTACCCCTAGCCAAGCTGTTCTTCTCTCTTTCAAGGCCCCCCTGTAGCTAGTGGGCACATAATCAGGGCACATATTGCCCTGATTTCTCTGTATTATGCATCTCTCCACATGTCTAAGGCTCTTCTACTTGTAAACCTCCAGAAGGAAGAAACTGCCTTAATTACCCCCCGACTTTTCCTACCTTTCCATACTCAGCACATAAATAGGTGCTTAGAAAATGTTTTTGAATGAATGAATGAGTGGCATTTATTCATCTAAGCCCTGAGTTGCAAGGATGAATGAAAAACATACTTCACAAATAAGCAATGTAAGAGGTAACAGATTCAAAAAATCCGAAATTTTTTTCTATCAATTAATTTTTGGAGAGAGAGAGAGAGAGAGAGAGAGAGAGAGAATATATATGAGAATTGCAGGTTAATAACCAAGTGGAAAATAAAGACCCCTGATACTTGGAACCCCTGACCCACAGTCCACACTTATCTTGACTTTCTGACTTTGACTGTGGATACATTAAACGACTGCTGCATGACCATCTGCTCATTGATCTCTGGAAATCAATAGTGCCTCTTTGCCATTAAAAACACATTGAAGGTGCAGTGTGTTACTTGTTTGGTGGGAAACGCTTTTGATGAACACGATTCAGGAAGCAGGTTTATGCCCACCTGTGACACCTGAAGGGATATAAGAGTCCCACCAGGAACTCATTTCATTCAGCAGGACTTCCATCTTCTCAGAGGAAGGCTCACATCACAGTTTCCAGTAGCTCAGCCTCCTTGGTCCCCAGGCTTGCCACTGCAAGTGAGACTTTTACTCCTTCCTGGGTGGCTCCATCTGTAGGCCCAAGTCCTGCTTAAATCATCTTTGCTAGGAGATAACAATAAGGCTTAAAGATGGTGGCCTTGTGCTTGGTAGGTGTGGGTGGAATGCATTAGTAATTGGCCAGCCTGGAACAGTGGACTGCACAGTGAGCTGGGAGCTAATGGAATTCAGTGGTAGTCCTGGCCCTACCCAGTTCCCCATCATTAGCCTCAGCAAGTTGCTAAACTCTGTGTCTCACTTTTCTTTTTGCAATGTGGGAATAAAACGAGCATTTCTGCTAGTCTCCCATTACTGTTGGCTAAACTGTAGACTATTTGGGTTTCACTGATTTTCCCACTCATGTCCTTTTTCTCTTCAGAAGTCCCATATCACACTCAGTTGTCCTGTCTCTTTAGTCTCATTCCATCTTTGTCAGATCTCAGTCTTCCCTTGTTTCCCATGACCTTGAAATAGTTTTGAGGGGTATTGGTCAAGTGTTTTGTAGACCATTCCTCACTTAGGGATTGTCAGATGTTTTTCTCACAATTAAAATGGGATTAGGGGTTTGGGGAAGAACACCACAGAAGTGATGCACTTAGCCTACACTTCAGTGAGAAATCTGTCTTTGCTGCCTTTTGCTTCTCTTCAATTGCTCTTCCTCTTTTTTTATAATTATTTTTCCTCAAATACACTCACAATATGAGGAAACCAAAGAGTAAGATATGAATTGGGCTCTTGAGGAAAATTGGAACTTGAAAGTGAATAAAGAATTTTGCTATGCCTGACTGGTTTGGCTCAGTGAATAGAGCATCAGCCTGAGGACTGAAAGGTCCCCGGTTTGATTCCAGTCAAGAGCATGTACCTTGGTTGTGGGCACATCCCTAGTGGGAGGTGTGCAGGAGGCAGCTGATCAATGTTTCTCTCTCATCGATGTTTCTAACTCTCTATCCCTCTCCCTTCCCCTCTGAAAAAAATCAATAAAATATATATTTTTTAAAAAAGAATTTTGCTAGCCTGAGCCTCCATCATCCCTGACATTCCAGAGCCCACCATGAGGGTATAACCCTTCTTACTCCACCCACTTCACAATTTTTGGAAAATTTGGAAAGGCTTCCTATGGACCCATGACATCAGTTGAGTTTTATCTTCATTTCAAGGTGCAGGTGCCAACATGTCAGTGGCACTTCTTGTGGGTCTCCTGCTCCTGCCCCTCAGAATGCCCTTGGCTCCACCTCTGCCCTTTCTCTATGGCCCAGCTCACAGGCCACCTCTGTCTCTCCACAGCCAGGCTGGAGGTCAAGGTGGAAAGGAGGGCCGATGGAAAGACACAAAAGAAGACAAGTGCAGCGAGGGATTCTGGGAGAGGGTCAGCACCCGGGCTAATGGTAAGGTCTCTGGGTAGGGGCCCCCACACTTAATTTCTGGCCTCCACAGCCAGCAGAACTGTGTGATACTTGGAATTCTGAACCCCACTGTTTGCTCACATACCATATGCCCACTGCTATCCACACCACCTCTATCAGAGGCTACAGAGTCAAGGAGGAAGATTAGAGGGAGAGGACTCGACTTGGTTACACTAAATCTTTAAAACACAAAAACTTTCAGGTTGGGATTTTCTTGCTTAAAATTTAGTCCAGCAAGAGGATTTGGTTTCCAGACTTAGATCCGTTTCTACTGAAATCTGCATTTCCACAGCTCACCAGCCTGTGATTTGATGGGGTCACTGTGTGAGGACCGCAGCAGCTGTTTCATGCATACATATAACCTTCATTCAGGGATGAGCTTCTGTTAGTACCATTCAAAATTCTGCAGAACTGTATTTTGTATGCAAATTATTGATTCTATGCTAAAAAAAAATCTTATATATTGTGGAGTACTTTATGGGCAATTTAAGGGCTATTCAAGAATAATTTTGACTATATCTGATTGTCACCTTAGGGTCCAACTTGAGAACCTGCAACTGAATAAGACGCAAGCTGCTGTCATTCAAATGTCACTGGCTCTTGCTGTATAACCTGGAACCCCTTTAATTTCCCATGCATTTCTGGGTGATCCCAGGGATGTTACACAATGAACTCATGAGTGGCCCTTCCACCGTCTGGGTATGAATGAAGGACTCTCTGTGGTAGTGAGGAGTTGCAGAGGGAGAGAGAAGGATGAGGAGGGGGGATTGCACCTGTAGTCACTAAATGGCTATGGATGTCAATGCCAAAGATGCTGCCTCTGGCTCTTCCACCACAGATACTAATTCTCCCAGTGCCCTGCCCTCCACCACTGCACATCGCCCACTTCGCATCACCCAGTGCACATCACCCTGTGGGATCCTGCCAGATCCCACATTTCCCTAAGCCTGAGTTTGTACAAACGGCAACTTCAGCTTGAGCCTGTGGCCTCTTCCTAGAACTCACACCTAAATCCAGCTGGTAAGGAGAAACCTTTGCAATAGACGATGCCCAATGCATTGCATGAAACTCGGTAAGTACTTGAACCTTAACACAAAATGTTTTTAGAGGAAGACAGTGTGATTGAAATAATTTAAGTAAATCTTTAAATGGCAATATGTCAGCTCATGGTGATGCATCTTCTAAATTTAAAATTTCTTAATTTTGAAGGTAGTTTAAAAGAACAGGGGAAACCCACAAAGAAAGTTGGCAAGTCATTCAAACCGAATATTTAATTTTCACATGATTTAGGCTGAAACACTCAGCAATTTGTAGGTCTGTGAAGGCTAACATTCACCAGACCACGTGGTTCCTTGAGTTGCAACATCTTGACTGGGGGGGGGGGGGGCGCTTATGGAGGATGTCTTCGGCAGCGAGTTTTTGTTGAGGGGGAAAAGCATTGTTTTAAACATAAGACAGAAAGTGAAACTGATATTCTTCATGCATTGCTTTGAGTTACAGCCTGGTCTGGCATTCATTTAAAGCAAATATCGCCGTGCTCTGCCTCCGCTGTGGCAGGACAAATCAGAAAGGCCCGGGAATAATTCATGTACTGCAAGCATTCCGAGCTGCTTGATGTGGATTCAGGCAGAACATACTGGAGAACATCCCCAAATTATGTGTTCTGTGTTCAAAGAAACCACAATGTCTTTGCTCCTTTCCCCACCCCCACTTCACCAAAGGCAGCATGCTATGATGACACAGAGAGTACGGGCTTAGGGTGCAGGGGGCGGGGTGGGGGCGGTCTACCTCTGAGGTTCAGCTCTTCCTTGCTTGCTGACTATGAGATCCTGGCCAAGTCTCAGTTTCATCATTTGTAAAACGGGGCAAATTATTTCCACCTTTCAGAGTCGTTGGAGATATTAACAATAGTTTCCATCGGGAGAACCCGGTGCCACTGGTGACACATGTATTTAATAGGCCCCCTTTGATTTCTGTGCTATACATTCTGCTTTTTCCTGGTTTATGTAGTTGGACCATAAAGAAGCAGAAGAATCTTCTATAGCTTATCACACGAAATGATCCCTTATTCCCTCCACTGGATTATGACCACATGGCACTGAGAAATCTTATGGCACTAGAGGAGGGCATGTTGCCCTTGGTTCTGCATCTCAGAACTTGGGGTAGAGGAGGGTGTTGACTCAGAAGGGGAGGAGATAGAGGGAGAAGAAGGGGTTCTTTGATTCTCCCCCACTCCCTTATCTCGCCCTGTTCTGCTTCAGGTGGGCAGTTATGTTCCATGTGTGTCCTTGGTGTGTTTAAGGTGAGTGGGCTGCAGGAAAGCATAGGGTTTTATAAGTTGTGTCACCACAAGGGCCTCATATATGGGATGAGTTTCACTTTCACTTGCACAATGAGAGATGAGATTTGGGGATGGATTTGGAGAAGGCATGATCCGAGCATGGAAGGATTATCAGACTCTGGTTATGGAAATGTCCCCATTGGACCAGAGGGAATGCATTGAACAAGATTTCGTGGGCCTTGAGGCTATAGGAGTGGTTTGAGGACACCCTAAGCTTCTAGCATAGACCAAAGTGCTCTGTGACCTGTAAGTTTGAAGGTTAAAATTTGTCAGACCACATGTTTTCTTGAATTGTAAAACCATGACTGGGGGCTTGTGAAAGGATGTCTTCAGCAACAAATATTTGTTGGGGGAAAATCTTGTTGTAAATGTAAGACAGAAAGTGAAGCCAGTATTCTTTTTTTTTTTTTACATTTTTAAAATTACATAAAGCTTTACAAAGATTAGTACATATATCTCTTTTTCCCCCTGCCCTTCCCCCAGCCTCCCCTACCCCCCAGTGTTTTGTGT
>PVJC01017691.1:0-13614 GCA_004026665.1 Murina feae
GCCCCTCTGGGCTGCTGTACCCACGACTCCTTACTCCCCTCCCTCAGACCTTGTGTGGGTGAGCGACAGCTGTGGTTGAAGGTTCAAACCTGAAGCCCCGAGCCAGGGAGACAGACTGAAGACAGAAAAAGATGAAAAGGCGAAAGGCAGTTGAACAGGGAAGAGGTAGAGGCATGAAATGTCCGTTCCTTGAATTTAGAGGTTCATTTTGCTAGAATAACAAAGAACAGCAATATCAGCAGAAACAGCAGGGGAATGTGTAGTGGAGGGAGATCCTGGAGACCCCGTTACTCGCGTGCAGACTCGATCAGGATGCAGCATCCAGTTGAGCAGAGAACATGCTGGGGGATGGCGACCAGCATTCAGTTCTGCAATCAAGTCTATGCCCTCTGAGAAGCAGCCCGCCCTCCCCGCCTCCCACCGTGGCCAGAGGCAATGGTGCGCTTTAATCTAAGCCAGCACCAAAGCAGTGCAGCTTCGAGACGCCTCTGCCTGGAGCAGAATTGCCGTTTTAAAGCAAAAAGAGAAATGGGAGAGGGACACCAGTGTGGGGTTTGCTCTATTTTATTTTTAGTTCAAGGGGAGAAAACTCTGAGCAAGGTTTGGTGGGCACCACCCATGTTTCCTCAGAACCTGGGTTGGGAGGGTTTTTTATTTGCAGCCGAGAGCCCCATGGGCATGTTCTTTAGAAACTTTCCCTAGACTCTTGTGGATTAGATATCTCAAATTCCACTTTAACTTTTTTTTTTTTTTTTTTTTTTGTTAATTCAGAAATCAGGGTTCTGAACTGAGCATCCTGAGACCTGGGTTCTAATCCCAGTTCTGCCACTGGGTGACCCCGGGCAGGTCTTGTCTCCTCTCTTGCTCGTCGTGTCCTCAGCCATAAAGTAAGAACGTGTCCACATCGTCTGAGAGGTTTCAGCAGACTCTGATTATGCCATTCTGTGCTTTCAAGATAATGGTCCAAAATGTCTAAATTGTTTAGTTTTTAATTGCTAAAAATAAAGGCATGAAATATTACCCATATACCATGTTAAATGAAGAAACACTGTAACACAACTGCGAGAATTACATTTGTTAGCTGGCTCGTTAGCTGCAAAGGACGTGGGGAAGAACATCTTGCTAATCGATGAAAGGATCTGTGTTATGAGAACTCTTAGGATTCAGCCAGCCTGTCCACAGAGATGAGTAATGAAGAGAGTGCGCTATGTTATTTATTCTGTTTTAATGGTGATGAATTTTAGACTTTAGCTCTAGGCTCAATTTGAGGCAAAATCTGATGATTTTATTATTGGCCCCTCCTCCACGGACTCTTGGATGCTGAGTCTCCCTCTCGAATTCCAAAAATAGACTCTGGCTTCCCTTTGCTGTGCTGCTGTACAGCTGTCGCTGCCATGTGCCCGGTTCATGTCATTGGGCTTTGCCTACCAGGAAGGTAATTGCTAAATCCCGTCCTCATGCCAAAGAGCTGCTCATTCCTGTTGCCCCCTTGGGACGGCTGATTTGTGAAAAGCCACAGTGACAGCCGGGAAAGGGTACGCTTCTGCGACCAAAGGAAACATTTTTGCAAGGGACAGTGTGACTGCCACTCAGTGACTAAAGGATGCCATTTAGAGGCGAATTCTTGTCCTACCAAGTATTCGTGGCATCAGACGAATGTGGTCTGGGCTTTGGAGCGATGGCGGTGGTATGGTGATTACAGCGCCCGGGCCTGTCTTTCCTGGTAGAAATAATCCTACCACCAAATCCCCCTTCACTTCTGGTAAGGGCATGACTTGGAGATGCCACTGCTGCTCTGTGTGGGTGACTCGGGGATCTGCAGGCCTGGAGAGGACCCCGGATCCCTCTCCCAGGCCCACATACCATCTCTCCACTGGATGCCGGAAGTGAAGAAGGGCCAACGACTTCTCTCATCTCTCCTTTCCTCTCAGAGGCTCCAGACCACTTCCCCTCTGCCGTCCCCTGCCCGCTGCCCAGAGCCCCCTTCTCCCCTGCATTCCCCCTAGTGTGGAACCCCCAAGTCCACGGGATCTGCTACATCACCACTAACGTGTTTGTAGCATTAATTCTGTGCCAGACAGTCTTCTAGGCATTTCACGTGCGTTTAAAACATTACTTCATGCAACCCCATAACCACCCTGTGGCTGGGGGTAAGGAGTTTGGGTTAAGTGTGGCCCCAATGTCCCGCGACTGCTGTCCTTGCCTCATGCCTGCCTTCTCTGTCCCCTCCCCGTCCCGGCCTTCAGCCAGCTGGGCCTCGGGGACTGAAGAGGCCTCTTAAAGGCACCAACATGCACAAAACTCCTGTGTCTCCTTTTCTTTTTTTCTTTTTTATTGAATTTACCAGGGTGATTATTTAATAGAATTATATAGGCTTTAGTACCTGTGTCCTAAAAGTCCACTTCATCAGTATTTCTTGTAGACTGGAGCCATCATTAACATGTGGATGCGCCTACTTTGTTTTTATAGTATATATTCTGTTGCCAGTCTCCTCGCTCTGTTAAAACTGAAAGTTTTTACTTTATCACATACAGCTATGATTAAGATGCTGAAAAGGGGTAGTCAGAGAGAATTGGGGTGAGCAAACACCCGGTCCGGGGGGCAGATGTGGATAGCAGATGCCCGGGGACGGCCCGAGTTCCCGGTTTTCTTGGAGGTGTTCTTTGGGAGGGGGCCCCCTCCCATGGTTGAGGAATGCTGGCCTGAGCTGCGTGGGGCGTCGTGTAGTCTTGGCCTCTGCAGGGACATGGGGAGGACAGGTTATACACCAAGCGGTGTGCGTGGCATCGGGACTTCAGGAGCATCTGCAGCTGCCTGGGCGTGCTCCAGGCAGCGCGTCACTGCCTAAACGATGCCAGGAGCCCACAGGAAGGAAGAGTGGTGATGCCGGAGCCCGGACACCCCTGAGTTAGGTGAGGGGCCAGTTCGTCACTGTTGACTTCACTCCTGAACTCCCTGTGTGATACCCCTTGGCTAATGGTGGGCTGTGGGTTGTTAAAGCTGAGAGAAAGAGGCCCAAGCGGGGAGGGGCCTGCGAAGGACGGGGCAGTGAGTGTGGAGGAAACACGTGCCTCAGGACTCACGCCAGCTGAGCATCGTGAGGTGGGCTGGGGTGCGGCATCCTCGCGCGGGGACATTGGTGGGCATCGTGCGACCTGTGAGGCTCCTTGAAAATTCTGTAAGCTGGAAAGACCTCAGTCCTCAGTAGCCTTGGGGGCCCCCAAAAGGCCAAGGGAGCAATGCCCCATTAACAGTAAAAGATCTTGCTGGATCTCAGAAAGAGCTCGGGCACCCTGTGGCATTTCGGGGGCCTTTTAGTTGGCTGTATTTTGCTCTGTGCAGCATGAATGGGCCTGGAAAGTGGGTGTGGCATGTCGGACCAGCGGAGTGTGGTGCTGAGAGCTGCCTGGTTCAGATCCTGGCTCCACCAGAACCCGCTGGGACCTCACAGGGCACACAGCAGTCTGTGCTCTGGCTTCCTCATCTGTGAGTGGAGGAACAGAAAGGAGCTGCCTGGACCTCGTGGGGTTAGCATGACCAATGAGGCAGCTCTGGTCCAGCAGCTAGAATGGATCCTGGCTCCAGAGCCCATGTTATCCAAAAGCTGTGTCTTAGTCCCTACCAGCTGCTGTAACAAATACACAGACCAAGAGGCTTGTAAACAACACATGCTTATTTCTCACTAGAGGCCAAGGGCACAAAATTTGTGCACAGGTAGGTCCCTAGTGGCTGCCGGCTGGGGCCTTCCTTCATTTCGTGCTGCCCCCTGGTGGTCAGCACACATCATAGCAAGCTATTGAACCCCAAGTCAGTCAAACCACTGAGGGGACACTTTGCGTATTAGGCATATATATATATACACACACACACACACACACACACACACACACACATATACATACTAGGGGCCCGGTGCACGAAATTCATGCACATTGAAAGGTAATTAATTAGAAGAAATATTTTAATACTGCTATTTGCCCTTTCTCTATAATAGAAGTGTCAGAGATTAAAGAAAATTAGCAAAACGTATATGAAAATCTTTCTCCTGAGGGCAGGGGGTGGGGGAGAAAATCTTCCTCCTGTCAGAGTCCGGGGTGCACCATGGAACCCAGAGTCAAGTCTTCAACCACCCACATGCACCTCAAAATCGCTCGAGACCCAAACCTGGATGGCCTCCCTTCATTGGGCTAGATCCAGACTTGGCCGGTCCCACCCTGTCAAGCCCTGCCAGGTGGGGGGGCGGGGTGCAGCCTCAGCTCCCCTGGGTGCCAGGACAGGGGAGCATGGCCTGAGGTCCCCCATCAAGCCCTGCTGGGCGGAGGGAGTGGCCTGTGATCCCCCAGCCTGGCACCGGGGCAGGGGGCACAGCCTGAGGTCCCCTGGCCTGGTGCTGGGGTGGGGGGCATGGCCTGAGGTCCCCTGGCCCAGCACCAGGGTGGAGGGCACACCTTGAGGGCCCCTGTCAAGTCCCGCTGGGTGGGGGGCACAGTCTCAGGTCCCCTGGCCAGAGGCCAGGGCAGGGGGCATGACCTGAGGTCCTCCAGCCTGGCACCAGGGAAGAGGGTGCAGCCTGAGTTCCTCTGGCCTGGTGCCAGGGCAGGGGGAGCAGCCTGAGGTCTCCTGTCAAGCCCTGTGGGTGGAAAGCATGACCTGAGGTCCCCTGTCAAGCCCCATGCAGGAGGTGCAGCCTCAGGTCCCTGCTGATTGCTCCTTAAGGCTCGTTATGGGAACTTAGCCTCAGCTGTGGGTGCAAATTGACCAGAATGACAGTCAATTGGCATATTCCCTCTTTATTATATAGGATATATATATATATATATATATATATATATATATATATATATATAGAAGCCCAAGATCATGGCTCCAGCAGATTTGATGTCTGATGAAGGCCCACTTCTGGGTGGCAGGCTGCCAGCATCTCGCTGTGGGCTCACATGGTGGGAGGGACTAGGGACCTCTCCTCTTTTATAAGGACACGAATCCTATTCATGGGGCTCTGCCCTCATGACTCAGTCACCCTCCAAAGGCTCCACCTTCTGGCACTGTCTATGGGGGTTAGGTTTCTACATATGAATGTGGGGCGGGGGGAAGGGAGGGAACAGCCTTCAGTCCACACCACTTGCTAAGGAAACAGGAACAGGCATAGTCTAGTCTAGTGGTTCTCAACCTTCTGGCCCTTTAAATACAGTTCCTCATGTTGTGGTGACCCCCAACCATAAAATAATTTTCGTTGCTATTTCATAACTGTAATGTTGCTACTGTTATGAATCGTCATGTAAATATCTGGTATGCAGGATGGGTCTTAGGTGACCCCTGTGAAAGGGTCATTCAACCCCCAAAGGGGTCACGATGCACAGGTTGAGAACTGCTGGTCTAGTCTGTAAAGTTGCAGCATCTGGCTCTTGATTCAGAACAGATGGTGTCAGCTGCTGCACTCCGTTTGTTTATCAGGAAAACAATTGATGTTTATCGCTCCTCTTAGCAGGAGAGCTGGTAGGACACACCTTACTTTTTATCACCATCAGCCAATGTGATGATGATTCTTGTTTCCTCCTTCATCATTTCTGTCCCCTTCCCTAAATCAGCTTCTAAGTGCCATTGGGTTTTCATTGCTTGGTGTTGTCTCCATAGCACCTGTCTCCCCCATTATCCCCAGCCCACGCCTCCCCCCACCTGGGTTAGGTCACCCCCCACTAACCCCACTTGTCAGGTGGGGCCTTGTGTTGGAGCTGTTTGCACCCCTGCCTCTTTCCTCGCAGTGGAGGGAAACCTACCCGAGACCAAGGCTTGTGCTTTGGTCACCGGTGGGGCATCTTGGCGTGTGGCACAATGCATGCTGCCCCGTGGGGTTGGCTGGGAGGTTGCGTTTCAAGCATTCAAGGAAAGCAGAGGTTGTCGGTCTCACTGCAGTGTGCATACACCCAGACTCACGCGGCATGTGACAGCGGCCATGCTCACGTATCTGCGTCTGTTCTCTCCCACCAGTGCTTGGAGAGAGCCATGAAGTTCGCCTTTGAGGAGTTCCACCTCTGGTACCAGTTTGCTCTGTCGCTCATGGCGGCTGGAAAAGTGAGTCCCCCTTCTGTGCGTGGTTCTCGGCGTCTACGCGCAGTGCCTTCCAACCCCAGGGGTGGGGCATCCCTCCCCTCACAGAGGAAGCTGCCCTGTGGTCGTTTGTAAGTGAACAATCAAGCTTAATTATTTGGGGGCCAACACGGGCACATCATCGAGAAGAATTCTGAAACATTTGCCTTTTTCTCACCATCGTAACTTGGTCATGTGATGATGTGGCTTGGACTAAGGCTGGTTTCTTCACACGGGCCCTCACACGCTCATTTGGAAGCATAAGCTGATGCCTGGAGGGGAAGTTGTGTAGTTCTCTGTGGCCGTTGGTTATGTCAGGATGTGTCTGATGCTCATGAAACGTCGGCTTTGGAGTCCAGCTGCCAGAGCTGAAGTCTGGGCTGTATGACCCAGGGCAGGTCACCGTGGCTCTTTCCTTTTCAGTAAAATGTAGTAATAACAGGGCCGACTTCTAGAGTCGTTATTGGGTAAATGAGATAAGACCCACCAAGTGCTTAGTATAGTACCCCCACGTGGTACATACCCACTAAAGAGAATTAATTTGGGCCACTTAATGAATCTGCCATTTAGTGAGTTGTGAAGTCTGTGATATAAGGTTACTTGGGTAGGTGGAGACAGAAATTTAGTGTGGTATGCTATCAACCATTTATTTTTTGTAATAACACCAGGAAGGAAGAAAATGAGGGTGACTCCAGGGAAGTTGAACCCCAGTTTACGCCCCTGTCACTCAGGAACCCCATGTTCTGGTTGTTGCCGTCCAAGGCCCCTGCGGGGTTGGGCTCCCCCTTGGAAAACCACATTAAGAGGACAGCTAGCTAAAAACCCCCTGTGGAAGCTTTTAGTGTTTGGCTCTGTCAAACCTTCCGAGTTTCACAGAAATACTCTCCTTTGCCAAGTCTGCCCGTGCCGTGAAGGTGCTGAAGGAATGCATTCGGCTGAAGCCCGATGATGCCACCATCCCGCTGCTGGCCGCCAAGCTGTGCATGGGCTCCCTTCACTGGGTGAGTAGCTGGCCGCACTCAGGGCAGGGCGATTGCATTTCCAGGCAGAGAGGAAAGCGAAGGGACTCATCAGCTACACACACTCAGGCTGCTCAGAGCCCCAGACCCCGGCTCCTCTGGCCTCTCCATCCGCCCCCCTCCCAACCCACGCCACCCCCCCCCCGACAGTGGGAAATCAGCATGTTTCTGGGGGGACTCAGTTTTTCTTCTTCATGGGAATGTGCTTGAAAAGCAGAAATGATGGAGTGGGAATTCATGCTCAGATACATCTGGCTGTGTGAAGCTAACACAGGGCTGAAGAGCGGGAGGGAGAGGGAGAGAGAGCTAGGAACATCTATGAGGGAGAAACGTGGGTCGGCTGCCTCCTGGCACATCACCTGCTGGGGACAAGTCCACAACAGGCTTGTGCCCGGACAGGAAGTCAGCGGAACCGTGATCTCCTGGTGCGTGTGACGATGCTCAGCAACTGAGCCACACCGGGCAGGCGGAACCCAGCTGCCTTTCCTCTGCATCCACACCCATTTCCCTCTTCAGCTATTCTTGTTCAGATTTGGATTTGGGAATAGTATGATTTGTAACAGTTTTAGTGCCTCCAAAACCTACCATTTTAATAGAAAGCTCAGACTGGTTGCTGAGATGGTGGTCCCTGCCATGTACAGAGCAGTTTTACTTTCTTTTCTTTGACTGCGTATCAAGATCAGCGACAAGAAGCCCTGGCCAGAGCCTCTGCCCTGCCACCGATGGGTCTCAGGTTCCAGGGCACGTACCTGGGTTGCAGGTGCGCCCCGCACTGGGGGCACGGGTGGGAGATAACCAGGCGATACATCTCTCACATTGATGTCTCTCTCTCCCCCTCCCCTTCCCCCCCTTCCTCCATCCCTCTCTCCCACTCTCTGAAAAGCAGTGGAAAAAATATCTTAGGTGAGGATTAACAGGAAACAAACAAAATAACGGATTAGTGATAAGAACTCCCCCAGGGAGACTTGCTGAGGTTTTTGCCATTATGGTCTTTGCGGCTTGTGTTTTCCCCCCACTTCTTCTCACCCAACAGGACAGAAGGAAGCTTTATGAAGAGAGTGTTCTACCTTTGTTAAATTTTATTTGGTAAAATGTGGGAGGAAAAGACATTTTGAAAGAGCAGGCTCTCGCCTGAAACAGAGAGCTGTAGAGGTCTGGGCAGGTTTCGACAAGGGGGCCACAGTGCAGGGGGCAGTGTGGGTAGCGGCAGAGTGGGCGCGGGAGGGGGCACAGCCCCTCCGTTTGAAAACGCGGCCCCCAGCTGTGACCGCTGCCCTCCCTGCAGCGTGACATTGCTCATTACGGTGACACATGTCTCCAACGCCTAAAATAAGCCTATTCCCTTTCTTTAAAGGAAAGAGTAAAAATCTTTTCTGTATATATTTTTCCCTTTCTGTTATTAAAACTTCCAAATGCCACCGAGTGTAATGAGCTGCCACGTACTGTCACCAGCCTCAATGGCATCAGCATTTGCCACAGTTCGGAGGAACAGAGCTCATCATTTGCCTCTGATATCCTGTGCGGAAGGTGTCACTGTGGGTGCCGTTTGCAAGTGCACATCCCCTTACCGCGACTGCTCGTGCCAGGTGCACGTGCTATGCAGTGTAGAATAAATAGGTGCACTTTTGGAATCTTCGACAGCTTATAAGACAGAGAAACCAAGCTTCAACGGATTCATTATGCTTTTAACAATAAATAAATATATACATAAATAAGGTAAGGCCCAA
Source organism: Murina feae (assembly GCA_004026665.1). Taxonomy (NCBI): domain Eukaryota; kingdom Metazoa; phylum Chordata; class Mammalia; order Chiroptera; family Vespertilionidae; genus Murina; species Murina feae. The sequence continues at coordinate 8,834 of PVJC01017691.1, forward strand.
CACAAAACATTTCTATCTGGGTAGGCAATGCTGGTTTACAGCTGTAATATAAATAATGCGGTAATTAATAAGTAACAGTGCAAGGATAAAGTCTGTTCCGCATGCTCGCTGCCTTTGCCCACCCCTGTGGATGACATTCAACTTCTGAGCGCCTCGCACAGCCTCCTTGCAGAACCAATCAGTAAAAAGCACAGGTGAGAAGGATAGGGGCCCACCGAGGAGGAAAGTGACTTTGGAAAAGAAGGCCGGAAAGCAGGAGGAAGACCTTAGCGGGAAAAGGCAAGGTGGGATCCTCCGGGCTGTCAGAGGGCTCAGAGAGACAGAACTGCCACAGTGGACCTGGAAGATTCGGGAGCCATTTTCACAGTGACTCATCAGAAACCTGTTCTTGGCAGCCGATGCTCCCGGTACTGGGGTTGGAGATTCTGCAGGGAATCGTCGTTTTTAACGTGTCTGGTTTTTCAGTTGGAAGAGGCTGAGAAGTTTGCCAAAATTGTCGTTGATGCGGGAGAGAAAGCGTCCGAGTTCAAGGCCAAAGGCTACTTAGCTCTGGGGCTCACGTACAGCCTGCAAGCCACCGACGGTGAGAGAAGCCCCACCCCACGGGCCCCGGGACACAGGCCGGGCTGCCCCTCTGCACCGCAGGCTTCCCACACCTCCCACTGTCTCCGGAGGGCGGGCGGTTAAGGCGGGCCATTCTATGTGCTCTCCTGTGGGGCCCTGCTGCTGCGGTCCTGTTGCTTGTACTGCTTGGATATGGGAGGGATGGGGCACTGGGCTGGTGGTGCACAGGGAACCTGCTGGCAGGTGCATGGGCCTTGAGAATCAATTCATCCCACCCAGCCTGGGCCTGCCTCTGCCCCAGCACTTGGCTGGGCGGCCCACCTGTGAAGGGATGTTGGGATGAGGCACAGGAATATAGGACAGTTCAGGGCCAGCCTCTTCCAGGAAGCTTCCCTTGATTGATCAGGACGTGCCCTTTCTCCATACATTCATTCTTTTCCTTTTTTAAAACATATATTTTTATTTATTTTGGAGAGGAAGGGAGAGGGGGAGAAAGAGATAGAAACATCAGTGATGAGAGAGAATCATTGATTGCCTGCCTCCTGCACACCCCACATTGGGGACTGACTTGCAACCTGGGCATGTGCCCTGACTGGGAATCAAACCGTGGCCCCTGGTTCCTAGGTTGATGCTCAACCACTGAGCCACGCCGGTCGGGCCCACTATTGAACTGATTTTCCCGTTTCACTGCTGGGCTGGTCAGGTCAGTCCCTTGTGTTCATATCAAGGTGATAACAGTCCTGGCCATTGCATAGTGTGGATTAAACTGGCCTTTCCTGGCCCAGGATCGGAGCTGCTTGGTGCCAAAGGCCCTCTGAGGGCCATCCAGCCCAACACCATGGTGCTTGGTGGTGTGCTCTGCCTCCTGGGAGAGCCAGTCTTCACCCAGTTACATGCCTACACTCGAGAAAACAACCCGGCTCCTCTCTGCTGTTCCCTGCTGGTCTTTTAAAGATGGCCCCCTCTGCCTGGGCACCAAGAGTGACCCTCAACTCACCCTGTACCCTCCGGCATCAAGCCACGTTACACCCATGAGCGCAAGGGCCCCGGCTTGACCTGGGCTCCGTGGCCCGCCTCCCGCAGCGGCTGGCGCAGCACTGAGCACACACACACACACACACACAGAATTTGTTGCTCATCACCCAAAGGAATGTGTGGTTTTTGTGCTGAGCTTTGTATTTGTCCGAAACGTGCCACTGACTGACCGAACCCTTTTCAGCTTCGCTGCGAGGGATGCAGGAGGTCCTGCAGAGGAAGGCGCTCCTCGCGTTTCAGAGGTGAGTGGGAGTTCATCTTTTCACTCGGCTGTACATAATGACACCGCAGTGTGACGAGTCTAAAAGGGAGAGATATTTATAAAGATTATGTAAACAGCGATTTCCCCCTGGGAGTCTCTCCTCCCTCCCGAGCCCTGAACACACGGCGTGGGAGCTCGCCGCCGCATCACTTGTTACCACGTAGACCTGCATTCTTCATGTGTCCATCCTCCAGCCTCCGGGCACATGCTACTCCTTCCTCATAAAGCCAGTTCGGCTCTGGGAAGACAGATGCTCTGCATGTGTAGGGAGATGATTCCTTTTATTAAAGACATTTGTCATCCTCGAGAAAAGGGATCATTCTTGCCTAGCTTTTTTTTTTTTTTTTAGCCTGTGAAGCTGCAGATTTTTATATTAAGAAATGAAAAAAGTCACGTGGTAGGACAGTCTCTGAAATACTGTGCGAAGACAGTCAAGTCGCCTCCACCCCTGGCTTGCCCATAATACCTGCGCTGTCTCCATTGTTGCACCTCCCGTGAAATTCGGAGAACGCTTTCCAATTAGCACGTGCTTGAGTGTCATAGTGTGCTCCCACATCCCGCATTTAACCGCATCCTCCCCCACACGGAAAGGCAGGCAGGACAAGCGGCATGTTCGCTGCAGGTGAGAGACTCCCATGCAGGCGTGAGCAATGACAGGGTAGGCACCTACCCTTGGAGGCCAGGCTAGAATCATCGTCTCCTGACTCTAACCCAACTTTTCCGGCACCTACCGTACGCCACTGCCGTTTTACTCTCATCGCAGCTGTAAATAAATCACTAGAATGAATCGTTGCTTGAAAGTAAAGCCGCCTGATGGCAGATCCACAATGCTACTGTTCCTCTCACTTTAAGAGTCTCATGCTCTACCCACTGAGCTAGCCGGGTGCCTTGTTCCTCTCACTTTAATACATCTGCATTACGTTGCTTTCTTGGAATTATATTAGAAACTTAGTTACTTGCACCAACATTTATTTCATGAGGCCCTCAGTCACTAATGCCCTTTGCTAGATTTCTTTCCCAGAACCAGGGTTTTCCCTGGTTTCAGCACTCGAAGTCCCACGGCCTGGGATTTCCCGCAGTGTTCGCGCCCCTGTCTTCATGAAATCACCATTACTTGGTTTCAGTTACTCCGAGATCTTGCATCTCACTTAGGCTTCCTGCCAGGCTTGCTGGTTGTGCCTTCACCTTGCCCGTCCCAGGATGGTTACTGATAAACAGTGCGGATTGACACCTGCACACAGATCTGTGTCTGTGCTGAGCATTTCTTCAGCCTGGGAGTCGGGGGAAGCCTTTCCATTTCAAACGATTTGGGGTTTTCACTTTTCGAGTCCCAGCTTGTAAAACACATGAATGCCTCAGAAAGTGCCATTACATTTGCTTCCCTTTTCTCAAGTCAGCACCTCTCATGGGCGCTCTAAAAACAGCCGTGGTGGTGGTCTGCCTTAAGCCGCCACAGTTCATAACTTCATGTGATGTCACAGCTGTTCCATTGACCTGAATTCCTTCTTGTGCCTTTTACTTGGGTTTTGATTCAAAGAGATTTTCTAAAATATTCATGCGGAAATAAAGAGTAATAAAACCCTATTAACCTACGTGATTTATTAGCAAAGGCTAAATTAGTATTTGTGTGAAATAAAGAATATTTTTCAAGGAAATAAATTATTTTGTTTCAAGTACACATTAGTGAGGGCTGTTCCAGTACACTGTAGACCTGCCAATCTGTAAGGAAAGATTTTAAGTAAATATGATTTGTATTCCTTCTTAAATGTAAATGGATATTTAAAAACCACTTGGATGAGAAGTATTTTTTTTTTTTTTTTGCTATTTATTTAAATCCTCTGCCCACAATGCTGTTTATACTATTGTTTGGCAACTTTTGTTTAAAAAGAAAAGAGTGTAACTCAAAAAGCGGTGGGGTTGCAGATACAACATATAAATATTAGCTCTTAAATATGCCTGGCATCCGAATTCAGAAAGATTTGCTCTCGGGTAGATTAAAAAAAAAGGTGGTTTTTGAAGGCCTCCCACTTACATTTCTGCATCTTGATATTGAGGCTCTCAACTGTTTGTACGTCCAGAAGCTCAGCCCCAGCAGCTGGGCCAGTTCCTTCGGCCCGTACAGAGGTATAGTGAACGGCCATGCTGCCTGCAAAGCTGCGAGCGTGGGGCAGACGTGCCCCACACGCAGGAATCGGCTGCTCCACGTGGTGTGGGTCGTGTTTGTCACTCAGTGTGAAACACGGTCTCACGCCATGGTGCGCTCCCTCCTGGCTTCAGTTAAGTTAGCTTGTGGTATAATTTGTGTGTATGGAATCAGTGACCATCCCAGTTTTTCGGGAAGTGAGCAGCATCCCAGACCATGGGACTTTGAGTGCTGAAACCAGGAAAAACCAGGATCAGTTGGTCATCCTGTGTGTGTCACCAATGGAAGGCTCCTGAGTGATAGATTTAACCAGTTGTGTGCATTTCCCCCCTTAACTGACTGACTAATAAATACACTGATCACAGGTCCATTGTAATCTGGACAGAAGGAGACTTCGAGGAGAATTGACTAAACAAGGCACCAGGGGGACATGGGGGAGAGAACCGGCCTCAGGATTTCACTTTTGGCTCTAGCTCTTTTGCTGGATACTCTTAGATAAGGTGCTTAAAAGAAGATTCTTCATAAGTTGTAGTTATTATCGTTATAAAGTATGTATCTTAATGACCAGGGTCCAAATTGTTCAACCTTTTCTATATTGGTTCTAGAACATATTGGAACCAGAGTCTAGGAGAACACTGGGTGGACCTCAAGGTGTTCTGGGTTCTAGACAGGTGATCTTGGGGGCCCGTCCCATGCTCTCCAGTGGCAGCCTGGCATGCCTCTCTTGGGACCCTGCTCCCACTGTACTGTAATGGTCACTTTGGGTCTCCCTGGCTC
>PVJC01017691.1:13714-32304 GCA_004026665.1 Murina feae
TGTGAGCATCCTGTGGTGACAGTTTCAGATGTCTGGGTTTCTCCTAACAGCTCCCCCAGGTGCTGCTGTATAGGAGCTGGGTTTGTGGGGCTGCTTTGTATTCATGTGCAGCGTTCAGCAGGGTTCTAGTTGTCAGGAACACGAGTGTCCATCCTCTTACCTGCATGGCCTGATGACATCTGTTGAGCAGGTTGGCTATGGGTGTGTCACAGGGAATGTAGCTGCCCAGCTGCTCTGTGTGACTGAAGCAAGCACTCTATTCTGTCAGATCAACACCATGCACTTTTTCTTCTCTTGTTGAGTATTCTCCTTATTTTCTTCTTTCCTGGCTAAAGTAGTCAGTTTAACTCATTAGCAAATTATAAAAATAAGATTTTTAAAGTGTGTATGTTTGAGTTGTGCCTCGTGAGAAATTGGCAGTTGGATATCCATCATTAGCCAGGTTTGCAGTTCTTCAGCTGCCGCCCCAATCTTCCCAGAAACGCCGAGATCCCCAGCACGCGTAGTTGTTTTTGTCACAATGTGTGGCTCACAGCGCGTAATCACTGATGAGGCCAGGGTGGGACTCGTGTCAGAACTGTCCTCACCCATTACCCAGAGCGACCAGGCCATGGCCAGCTCCTCACCTGGGTGGTGCCAGGTGGAGGCAATCACGATCTGATGCAACTTCACCTTCAAAAACCCTAACCTGGGCTGAGAAAAGGACAGCTCTGAGGGGTTCTTGCTGAGGGTTGTAGAAACCTAGCTTTTTACTCATTAGGAAAGAAGTGAAATAAAGTAAAGAGTGTGAATAATTAATTGTCTCTTCATAAGTCATTTTGTATTAGCTTCCCCTGAATAATTGAGAGAAACAGAAACCATGACATCCCGATCTCATTTCTCATGAACACCAAAGAAAAAGATTCTTTTTCTGTTTTCTGTGTATAGGAATGATAGAGGCCTGTTTTCTGTTCAGTCCACCTCTGAAGCAGCAGCTGTGTACAAAATCATGGGAAGACCAATACTTACCTATAATAATAAAAGTATAACATGCTAATTAGATTAGACAACCTTCTGAATGAAGCTAGGGCTATGAGGGAAGCCCAGGTCCCAGGTGCCAGAGGGAAGCCAGTGCCAACGGGGGGGGGGGGGGGGGGGGGGAGGAAGGCCTATTCTTGCACAAATTTCATGCATGAGGCCTCTAGCAAAATAATAAAAACCAGAGCATAGTGGCAGAAGCAAGAGATTTAAAAGGGCAGGACAAGCAAATAGCTCAAGCCTGTTACCCTTCGGTGAGGAGAGTCCTAGCCACAGTTCCCGGTGAAGTAACCAGGGAGTGGATTTAAGAGCGATAAAAGGACAGACTCTCCTTGCCCCCCACCCCCACCCCCGTCCTCACAGGAGTTGCCACATTTGCCCAAACAATGGCCCCAATTGTTGGACTCGGCGTATTTTCTGGATGGCAAACACCTGGAAGATTTCTTAGTCTTTTCCCCACCGCAGTTGGATAGTTCCATGAAAAGGCCTTTTACTGCATGAAGCCGTCCCGAATGTGTTTGCCTGGGATGTGGCTTTCTTCTTTCTCCTGAGTTTGTTTTCTGCCCCTAGAAGATCCTCCTCTAATCGCAGAATGTTGACAGGACAGGATGAAAGTCTGTTTATTATCTGGGCCCCACCGTTCTTTAATTAGTCTGCTCCATCGTGCCTTTTAAAGAAAGTAAAGTTGGTTTTCTCTGCCCTCCAGGCTGCTCAGCAGAGAGTTATGTCTCGTATGCAGCCCCGTTTTGAGTTGCTCATGGTGAAGTATGGTTGACTCCCACATGAGAGCAAGAATGACCACGTTGGCAAACAGGAGTCCAGTGCAGCCTCTTCCCAGCTGGGGTCAAAGGCCAGGCAGTCACGCTAAGCCCAGTGTTTAGCTTTACATGTCAGAGTTGCGTGGACAAAACTGGCTGCATGGGACTTGGTGGCTTCGGAAGACTGGACGAGTCTTCTCCTTCTCTCCTAGAGTTAGTTCAAAAAGGGAACTTCATTTTACCAGCAAAGCCGGGTCTTGATTTTTGTATGGTTTCTCGTAAATCCAGAAATTTGGATGAAGGTAGTGTTAAGGCCAAACCAAAACTCAACCAAAGTGCAACTGCCTTGCCAAGCACACCATGGCCTCACCGTGTCCCAGCGTGACTGTGAGCGTCAGGGCTCGGGGCCTGCGGATTCGGCACCTCCAGGCTGCTCCTCGGAGCCCAGGGTCACGGCTGCTGCTTCAGAGGTGGACCGAACACAAAACAGGCCCCTCGTTCCCGTACACAGGAAAGGGGAAACACAGCACATTTGGTAGTAAACTTTTGTTTAAATAAGACATTCAGTAGTTACATTTGGGGTCTTGGTATAAAAATGCAAATGATAAAAATGCAAGTGTGACTACTTGTTGGATAGGGAAAGCAGAATGGCCTCTCCCAGGTACTAACAGCTGTGAATACTTTTTCAGGGCCCACAGTCTGTCACCTACAGATCACCAAGCCGCTTTCTACCTCGCCCTGCAGCTCGCCATCTCCAGACAGGTCAGTTTCTCGAATGTTCCTAAACTGGGTGCTCGCTAAGTCTTGATGCGGTTCCTCCAGCACCTCAGCTCGAGTTAGTAGCTGGTCCTCCACCCCAGGCCGACCTGGACCAGGGTGTGTTGGTCAGTTTGAGCATCAGCTGTGTAGACACAGGCCAGGCCCTGCTTTAGGAGTTTTAGTTCATAGACCTGGAGGGCCCAGCCCAGAGTTGATGGCAACATGGACACAGCACGTGACAGACACCCTAAACCCAGGGGTCATCAAAGAGCCCATGTGACTTGCCAGCAGAGCCCACGCTGAGCCTCAGAGTGGAGATTAGGGCGGGGCCTGGTTGCCATAAATTATCAGTGACTGACGATGCTGGCAGCATAGACAGAAGCACCAACCAGTTCCTTTAAAATACGTGGAGATCTGAACATGACACATGGTGACTCCTGGAGTAGGAACCTCAGCAGTGTCCTCGGTGGAGGGACAGCTTCGCTGGCCTTCATCCTCCCTGTCACAGTCTCCAGAAGCCGCCTTGGCCTTCTCATTCCTCTCTGTCCCCTCCCAGCTGTTCTGGGGACTCTGGCCACATGCCTGCCTGCCCACCAGGTGCAAGACACTGGTGGTAACTCCAGCACATTCCAGAGAGCTGACTGGAGGGTGAACGAAAGGTCAGCTCCCCAGACGTGCCATTCCCCCGGCAGGCCCGGCTGCAGGCACGCATCTGACTTCCCGGAGAGGCGGCTCCCTTTGGCGACCGGGGGACTAAGGAAACCAAGGTGCTCGCACCTGGTGTGGTGTGACTCACAGCTGCAGGCTTGTGATGGCCACCTGGCTCCCTCCCCCACCAGGACCTTCTCTCCCTCCCCCGTGAAGCCTCCCGCATGCAGCAGCCTGCGCGGCCCCTTCCTCTTGCTCAGCTCTCCTGTTTGGCGTCTTTCCCGCCTGATGGGAGGTTCCACGCGGGCAGGTGCCATGGCTGCCATTGTCACCGCTGTGCCCGGCAGCTGAAATGCTGCCAGGCAGGTGGCAGGCGCTCGGGAGCACTCGCTGAATGAAGGAGCCAGCCTTGCATTCCTTCGAGTCAGCTGTCCCTGCAGGATGCCGTTGTGAACCCTGTGTCAGTTCGTCCCGGTTGCTTTGGTCAGACTGCACATTGACGCCCTGCCTGTCGACCCTCAGGCTGGGCGCTGTTCACACCTGGGGGATGGACAAGGTCACAGAGCCTTTGTGAGCACACAGCATGACAACCCCAGACCCCGGCAGCTGAACTTCCTGCTGACTGCGGGCAGGGGCTTGTGGCCCGTTATCTTCAGAGCCAGTGCCCTTCGAGTAGGGGGAGAGGAGGGGAGAGGAATCAGAAGATCTAGCTGCCATTCTCGTCTCAGAAGTTCAACAGCTGGATGACCTTGTTCGAGTCGTTTCACTCCTGGACTCAGCTTCCTCCCGTAAATGATGGGTTGGGCAGATGGTCTCCCTTCCAGCTGTGTTGCCATGACTCTATGGCTCAAAGCAGAAAGCCTCCATAACCAACATTTATAATCAGATTCATCAAAATGACGTTTCAGAGAGGGAAACTAACCGATTTGGGAAAAAAAACCGTAAGTTGTGACTTGCTACTAAGGAGTGAGGTTTCTGAGAGTTTGGGAAGAAGCAGGAGAGCTGAGAGGAGTCCAGTCTGGACTGACGTTGGAGGGGAGATGGAGGGGTCACAGGCCAGCTCTGGAGAAAGCTTCAGGTTGTAATTCTCCCCAGTGACTGTTAAACATGCATGGAATCTAGGGTGTTCAGTCCTCATCTGTGCGTTTTATCAACCATCGTGCTTGGACGATTTTTAAAAAATATATACTTTATTGATTTTTTTAAAGAGAGGAAGGGAGAGGGATAGAGAGTTAGAAACATCAGTGAGAGAGAAACATCGATGAGCTGCCTCCTGCACATCTCCCACTGGGGATGTGCCTGCAACCCAGGTACATGCCCTTGACCGGAATCGAACCTGGGACCCTTCAGTCCGCAGGCCAACACTCTATCCACTGAGCCAAACCGGTTAGGGCGTGCTTGGACAATTTTGAAGAAAGTCTTGAACAGCTATTCATTTTAAGGTCAAGGTTGGGTCCGATCCCACTCGAGCTTGAATGTGGCATTGAACGTGGTACTGCCACTTGTGTCTTGGATCAGGGTATTTGGGTTGTGGTTTGAGAAGGTGTGGGGGTTGTGTGTGTGTGTGTATTTCCCTAATGGAGAACCAGGACAAAGGAACTTGGCAGGAATCATGGGTGTCTGATGATTTAAAGGCTGTTATAAAGTTCGTGACTTACTAAGCACTTTTATTTCAGTAATACTTTAAAAAGTGAGAACAGTTTAGTTAAGGCTGTTAAATTCCACTAAAAACCTCTGGCAATTGGTATGTGCTTCCATGTAGTGAAATTATCTTTAGCATGATTCAGAGTAGATCAGTTTTGCAGGAAAAAGAGCAAGTGTTTACTTAGGGGAAAATAAAAGATTGGGTATTGGCAGTTACAGAGAGAAACGGCAATATTTCGATGATTAGATTATTGCGTGAAGAGAGCATCTTGTTTTCTTGTTTGTGGTTAATATCCTGGTGCTTTTATAAAGGTGGCTTTGTGTGTGTATGCACATGTGTATCCTTGTGTGCACACACATGTTTAAAAATTCTTGTTGGTTTTGTTCTTAACCAGATACCGGAGGCTTTGGGGTACGTCCGCCAGGCTCTTCAGCTTCAAGGCGATGATGTCAACTCCCTGCACCTGCTCGCCCTCCTGCTGTCGGCACAGAAGCACTCCCACGACGCGCTGAGCATCGTGGACATGGCCCTGAGCGAGTACCCGGAGAACTTCCTGTGAGTGACCCTGGGCTTGCGTTTTCCTTATGCGAAAGCTGTTCAATTTCCTTTTCCCAGCTTCCTTCTCTGTCATCTGACTTCTTCATGGGCATCCTGAGAGTAAATAGTACAAAACTCCTCTTACTCTTTTTCCCCCATGATATTTAGAAACACATACACTGTTGACCCTTGACTAAGGTGACCAGATTTTAACATTGATAAAGCGGGACACCATTGACCGTGGCAGGGGGGGGAGGTTCTTTTATTATTATTATTATTACTTAAAATATTACAAAGAGTAGTACATATGTCTCTTTCCAAAAATCGGGACTTTTTTAAAACGCTGCGGGACGTGGGACAAATTGTTAAAAATCGGGGCTGTCCCGCCAAAAGCGGGACGTCTGGTCACTTTACCCTTGATACAAAGGTCTACGGGTGCCGACCACCCCCCCATAGTGGAGGATCTGGGGAGAACTTCTAACGCCCCAGAAACTTAACTTCCTACTTCTGATGGAAGCCTTACCACCAAACATACACACTGGGTTAACACATTTTGTATGTTACATGTATTCTATATACTTCACTCCACAATAAAATAAGCTACAGAAAAGAGAATGGTATTTTAAAAAATCTTAAGAAAGAGAAAATACATTTACAGTATTTATTGAAAAAGAAATCCACATATAAGTGGACCCACACGGTTCAAACCGTCTTGTTCAAGGGTCAGCAGGAGTCTGTTAGGTCATCCTTATTAAGTTGAAGTACGTGAGCTGTTTTTTCTATCGTGTACCCGTGGGCACAGGAGAGGATTTTAGACGGGCTGTGGATACGCGTTATTTTAATAGTTATGCACTCCTAAATGTACATTAGAAAAATATAAACTGCATATCAAAGTGTGATTTCATGGAAATGGTCACTCAGAGGGAGACTAAGAAATTTTTTTAATGAGTTGCTTTCAAGTCACTTTCAGTAAAAATGTTAAGTAAATACTGATATGGCAAACATTGTACTGGACGAACTCCAGTGACTGGAACTCAGGAAACACAGCTTCAGGGCTCATTTGCCCTGTGTTCATTCCAGGGTCTCCCTTCCAAGGTGTCAGATGATTGTTCTATTTCAACAACTTCAGACAAGATAGCTGACCTCTTTCTACCTTGGCTTTATTCTCTAGGAAACAGAATTCCTCAAATCAGTCAATATTTGTAATCACCTAAGAGCTGTCCTTATAGACTGCTAGATGCTGGAATGGCCTACTTATCGTCATGTTTCCGTAGACTCCCCGGACCCAGGCTTGTCGCTGAGGCTGTGCGGAGCAAGACTTTGTCTTTGGGCTCCTCGGCTCCTACTTTTTCCTCAGGGGAGTAGCTTAGTAACAGGTACACAGTGGCCAGAGACAGCCAACAGCCCTGCGCCTGGCAGGTTCTAACTGTCGCAGGGGCAGGGCATAGAACCACAAGACAGTGCTCAGCGCAGAATTCAGTAATGGGGTGGGAGTGGCTTGGGGCAGGTTGGCTGGAAGCTGGTGGCCCGGCTGGCTCTCTCCACCTTCAGAAGTGAGTGCAGACCCACATTTTAAGTGGATCGCCTTTGGCTTGATCTCCCTGCCTCATCACCTCGCTGTGTTTTTAATCAGAGCGTTTCAGCAGCTCCCCTTGGAAAGCTGGTGCACACATTTCCATTACAAACATGTCTTTGTCTCCAAGTGAAAAGAGCACTCTCTCCTCCCGATCCAGAAAATTCTCATTATAACCAGGAAACCTCTGACTAGAGATTTCCTTTGTCGGTTCAGCTGTTTGTGCAGCGCGCGCTGAAGAGCTCTGCCGCGGTGTTTGCTGCGTGCTCGTCTCAGGCTTGTTCTTCTGCAGACCGAATATATTTCGGATTTTAGCCGGAGCTGGTTAGCCCATGGAGCCGTGAAGTGGTGAACGCACTTGAAAAAGTATCCCGCGTCCTTTACCCGTCCATAAAGTACAACCCAATGCAATTAAATTCCGCTTCCCTCATCCATATTTATAAAGCCACCTTCCCGCCCCGCACCCCCAGCGCCTTCATTAGAGCTGAGACTCGCTGGCGGCTCCGGCAGAGACGCCTGGGGGACCTTCCCCGGGAGGGCCTATTAGACCCATAGCCACCCCACACAGCAAGCAGTACACAGCGGTGGCTAATGCGGCAATGCCTCCAAGTGACAGCAGTGTCAGGAAGAACAGCAGTAGAGATATTTGAGGAATGCAAGCCTGTTATTTTAATGTTAGCCCGTAAGCTCAAAAAAAGCAAGGCATGTGTCAGCAGGTCCGAGAGCAGGGGTGACTTGTTTGCTTTTTAAATATTTGCATTTCTTCCTCTGTGATGAGAGACTTCTTCCCGAGAAGACTTTATTGAAAGTCAGGCCAGATGTAGTCCGTCGATCCCCTGGTTTGTTCCCAGCCTGGGTAAAACATTTCAACAGCAGCCTACACGCGGTCCTGCGGGCCCCTGTCGTGCGGAATTCCCCGCGTGTTTGTCAGCCTTGTCTCCAGCGGGCTGCGGGGCTCGGAGCGGGACCTCCCACGGGCTGAGGAGGAATGGATATATGTGCTCAGCACCTGCTGGGTGGAGCTGAGCCCCTTCCCGCTGTTCAGCTGTTGAGCGGAACGCAATGTGGCCAGCCTCTTAGCCTGAGGGTGACAGAACTTTCTGGTCCCTGTTGCGCTTACCCAAGGTACTTAACCACCAACCTCTTGCGCGTCCAGTGGTCGTGAGGACGAACCCCAGAGAGGCCAGAAGTGCACTTGTCTGCCTTCGCCAGTGCACTTAAGGCATTGCAATCAATGCCTTCCTTAATTGTCATCATGACATGGTAGTCACTCCATAATTCGTAGGAATGCCTCTTTCTATTACTGATAAAGTGTATTCAAATACAATATTTTCGAATCCTTCAAAAGTGATATTAAGTAGAAGCAAAAAGACTACTTAGTAAATATGTTTAAAACAATAATACAACGGATCTGTGCATGTATTCCCCTTCTTTGTTTAAGAAAAAGAACATTAATATTGCCTTTTCATTTCCTGTGTGCCCCTCTATCCTGATCTTACCTCTCACCTCACAGGTTAATCACCGTTCTGAATTCTGCGCTGAGCACTGTCTTGTGGTTCTATGCCGTATATAATTTACTCCTAAATACTGGAAATTTCTCATTTTGCATGTTTAAAAAAATTGTAATGGAATCATACTGAATAATATCCTTAAAGTACTTGCTTGTACTGCTTAACATTATGTCCCTGAGGTTCATCCATATTGCACACAGCAGCAATTTATTCATTTAGACTGTGAACAGCACCTAGTGTAGCTTGCCGAGATTCGTCCTTCCAGCCCCTTGTCAGAGGTGTGTGAGTTGTTTTCAGCTGTTATGAACGATGCTGCTGTAAACATTCTCGCACCGGCTCCCTGTGCGCATGTGCGAGCATTTCTTTAGCGGGACACCCACCTTGGAGTGAAATTGTTGGGCCATAGGCTCTGTGGGTCTTCCATTTCACCATATCGTTCCAAGTTGTTTCCCAGAGCAGTTGGGTCATTGCGCACTCCCACCAGCGGTGCCTGGGGACCCATGTGGCTCCTTACACCAACACTGGGTGTTGTCAGACTTATTTTGGGTGACGCGGTTGTTGGTTAATGGTATCACGGTGTGAGTTTAAGTCGCCTGACCTTCATAATTAATGAAATTAAACGGCTTCCTATTAGTTTATTGGTCATTTCGCTTCTCTCTTTTGTGAAGCACAAGTAGAAGTCTTTTTCTGATTGGGTTGTCTTTTTTCATACTAATTTGTAAGATTTCTTTATATATTATGATTATAAGTGCTTTCATTGGTTATATGTGTTACAAAAATCTTCCAAGCTGTGCCTTCCTTGTCTCTGCTCTCTCTCACTGATGTCTTTTGATGAACAGAAGTTACTGATTTTAAAGTAGTTTGAATCTACCAATCATATCCAAGGATAGTACTCCTGTGACTAGTTAAAACCTTGGCCTCGCCCTGATGGGTTTGGCTCAGTGGATAGAGCATCGGCCTGAGGACTCAAGGGTCACGGGTTCGATTCCAGCCAGAGGCATGTACCTTGGTTTCGGGCACATCTCCAGTGGAGGGTGTGCAGGAGGCAGCTGATCGATGTTTCTCTCTCATCGATGTTTCTAGCTCTCTATATCTCTCCCTTCCTCTCTGTAAAAAATAAAAAAATATATTTAAAACAAAACAAACAAACAAAAAAACCACCTTGGCCTCCTCCAGGACCATGAAGGTAGTCTCCCAAGTTATCTTCTGAGAGCTCTCTCATTCTCTTTCATACTTAAAGCTGGGAGTTCATCTGGAATTGGTGATTTTATGTGTGTATCATGGGAGGGACCTGATGTAATTTTTCCCATGTGGATCCCCAATTCTCCCAGCATCCTGTGTTGAAGATTCCCTTCCCTGTTGCTCCATGACGCTGCCTTTGTCTCGCGTGCTCATTATTCATTGCGACCTTCTCTGTGTGATGACCATTCTTTCATTATCATTTTATTTTACACAAGGTAGATCCATCCGGTATCTTGCTATCCTCAGGCCTTTGAGCTTGTCAAGTAACACCAAAAAAATGTTGTTGAGAGTTTTTTATTGGAATTACTTTAAATCTAATAGCTCACACTGGGGAGAATTATTTATGACAGTGGGTCTTCTCATCCATGGTCATAAGTTATTTATGTAGGCCTTTAAAAAACTATTTTTAAATGAAATTTTATCATTTTCTTGATAAAGATTTTGCTCAATTTTTAATTAGATTTATTCCTACCCACCTGAAAAATATTTCCATGCTCTTCTATTTAAACATCTATTTCAGGGGTTAAGGAATTTTCTTTCTCCTGGTTTGCTAAAAGTTTTTTTAAATCATGAATTGCTATCAAATTGTATCAAGTGTTTTTTCCATATTTTTTATTTGGTTGTATGATTTTTGCTCCTTTAATCTGTGAATATTGTATTAATTGATATATTAAAATGTTAAATTAAACTTACATTCTTGGAATCAGCCCAAGCTGGTCATGATCTACGAGCTTTTTTATGTTATCAGTTTACTACTTCTTAAAAGAATGTTTACATTTATGTTCATGTGTGAAATAGCATGTATTTTTCTTTTTCACTATAACTTTGTCAAGTTTTGGCATCAGGTTAAGGTGAGTTGGAGTTGTTCTTTTTTGTGTTTTGACATCATTTATGTAAGATTGGAATCATTTGTTCCTAGAATAACATGTTTTGGTAAAATTCACCTGTAAAACCATCTGGGGCTGGTCTTTTTTTTTTTTTTTTTTTTTATGGAAAGACTTCTGATGGTTTTTTAAAATGATTATGAGATGTTCAGGATTTCTACTTATTTTATTAAGCTATGAATAAGGCATAATACATATTCTAAGGATTTGTCCATTTCATATCAATTTTTAATTTTATTGGCATAAAGTTGCTTATGATGTTTTTGTTTATTTTTACACACAGCATCTGAGGTTAAATCTTTTTATTTCTGATATTGTTTAATGCATCTTCTTTTTCCCCCTGAACAGTCTTGCCAGAAATTTGTTGGTTACATTAATCTTTTCAAAGAACCAGAAGCTTTTTTATCTTCTCAACTATGTGTTTGCTTTCTCTTTTATGAATTTCTCTTCCTATTTTTATTATCTTTTTCTTTCATTTTCTTTGAATTGTTCTTTTGTTTTCCTTCTTAATTTTTTAAGTTGGATGTTTAGTCCATTAATTTTTGTAAGCATTTAAGACTAAAAATTTCCTGATATGTTCTCTATTAGCTTTAAACCACAATTTTCAATATGTAAAATTTTTGTTACTGCTTAGTTCTAAATATATTTAAATTTCCATTATTTTTTTGACTCAATTATTTTAGAATTGTGTTTTATAATTATCAAACATATGCAGGGGTTTTTTTTTTCTTATCTTTTGTTCATTGAATTGTGTTGAGAGACTATACTCTATATATATGTTTGAAATTATTTGAAACTGGTTTATGGCCTAGACTGGTTTTATTAACTATGCTATTCAGATCTTTATTCTTATTGATTTTTTTGTGTCTAACTAATGCAAAAGTTATTGAGTTGAAATCTACCACTAGGATGGCAGGTTGTCCTGTTTCACTACGTAGTTATAGCAATTTTTGCCTTTATGTGGTTTAAAGCTGGTTTATTAGGTACATATGCATTAAGAATTGCTACATCTTTCTGATAAATTCAGCTGTTTATCACGATGTAATAGGTCACATAATTCATTTTGCCTCAAAGTCTATTTTGTATGACATAGACATATATCTGCATACATATATCCACATACATGTGTACATACATACATATATATACACAAATGTGTGTTTGTGTGTGTGTGTAATATCTTTTTCATTCTCTATGTTCTTATGTTTTAGATGTTCTCTTGTGCTCATTAGGTATAGCTGATTTTTCAAAAAAGTGTTCTTATCTGGAATATTTAGCGCATTTCCATTTATTGTAAATACTGGTATATTTGTATTATTGTCTATCATCTCACTTGTGCTTTCTATTCGTCCTGCCTTTTTTCATACCTTTTCCTTTCTTGCTTTATTTTAGATCAATTGTGTTCTTACTACATGTTTTCCTTTACTAGTTTGGAAAAGAAAGATTCTGTTTTGGTGATTCTTTGATGATTAACCTAGAGATCTGATTTAGCAAGGGCTGGCTAGCTTCCTGAGTTTGGGTCTAAAAACAGATTTGTCTTTCCTCTCAGAGGTTGTCAAACTGATGTAAAATTCCAGGCTCACCTTTTCGACAGCACAAGTGATCTGCTCTTTTGTCGTTGTTGGGAGCTGAGGGTTTACTCTTTGTTCGTTTTCCTGTCCCCTGTCTTTCTCTCTGGCCTCTTGCCGTGGTTGCTGATGTTTCATGTTTCATGACAATACAGTAAGAATGGGTCCTGCTTGGGATTTACCTGACTTTTTAAAACTGTGGGTTGGCATTGTTTGTACCTTTTCATCACTTCTAGAAAAGTCTCAGCCATGTGTCTTCAAAGGTTTCTTCTTCTATAGAGAGCATTTGGTTAGGTCTTTCTTCTTTACTTAATTTCTGCCTTTGTCTCAAGTGTTTGTCCATTTGCATTTACTATGACTAATGATATGATTGAATTTATGTTGGTCATTTCTCTGTGTCTTGTCTTTTTCTTGTTCCTTTTATACTGCCTTCTTTTTCTGTTAAAAAAAACACACGTATTTTTAACCCTTTAAATATTAAATACCTAAACAAAATGATGAAGTATTGCTATTTTCTGATTATGTGTTAAATCTCTCTAATAACATTCTGAGGTTTCCCAAACTATATTTTAACAAAGTATACATTTTTATTCTGAACAAGTGTTAATAAGTTCTGAAAGATTCCCTCTTTACTGTACTTGGTATAAGAGCCTCGGTCCTTCTTTTGAAGGACAGCATTGTAGAAAATTTCTAATTGGTTAGTACATTTTATTGGTAATTTTCCTCATTGGCCTGAGAAGGTAGAAGTCGGTGCCAGTGCGGTCTGGAACCCTTATCTTTCCTACAGACAGTTGGGGTCGTCTGCCTTCCTAGTTAAATAGAATACTTACAGGTTCTTTTTATGTGCTCTGGGAGAGGTCAACAAATCAATAGCGCACTTGAGAAACCATCAACTGTTATCACAAAGCACAAGGAAGTGATTTCTGAAACCTCCGAAGGAGATCAATACAAGGGGACCGAGTGTGTTTTCTGGTCCATAACTTTGAGGTATCAGAAGACGCTGACCAGATCCTCAGCGGCCCGATTCCTGATTGGAGGACCACACCCTCGTCTACAACGCCCTTCTCTCTGTGTGTGGTCTCTGCCCTGCACGTGTGAAAGCAGATTCTGTGAAACAAACCCATTTCTTTTTTTTCTTTTTTTAATATATATTTTATTGATTTTTTACAGAGAGGAAGGGAGTGGGATAGAGAGTTAGAAACATTGATGAGAGAGAACCATGGATCAGCTGCCTCCTACACACCACCTACTGGGGATGTGCCCACAACCCAGGTACATGCCCTTGACCAGAATCGAACCCGGGACCCTTCAGTCCGCAGGCCGACGCTCTATCCACTGAGCCAAACCAGTCAGGGTCAAACCCATTTCTTTGTATGCCGGGGGTAACTAACTGTATGGAAAGAAGTGAACATGTATAACATTCACTCGTGTAGTAACAATGATCACTGCTTTGTCATAGGCAGCTCTTATCAGGACCCAACACATTTTAAATAACTTAATCATCAATACAGCCATGGTCGGCAGTATTATTCCCATTTTACAGAGAAGGAAACTGAGGCACAGAGAGGTTAAGTAGCCTATCTAAGATTATGTACCTAGTACGTGGTGCAGTCGTGATTTGAACTCAGGGCGTCTGGCCTCCACATCTGTGCTCTTAACCGCTGCTCCCATCTTCCCAGCACTCTGCACATCTCTCTCTTCCTGGCTCCCGCCTGACTTCAGTGGAGGGAGCCGTTTCTGTCTTACAGGCTGCGTGGATTCCTTAGAGTCCACATCACATCCTCAGACTTGGGAATGTGGGGAAATCAGCCGAGGGAGCTGAGTCAGGGACCCCTGGAGTCACACTGCCCCGTGTCAGCGACCTGGCCTTTGAGGGGACCGGGACATGGCCTTTGGGGAGTAGAGTCGCTTGCAGGTCACCTGCTCCCCATTTAGAAGTGACCCATGGCTTTGTGGTTTAGGAAGAACAGATTATTTTATTTTAGAGCCAGAGTAGATCAGATCGTTCCTGGTCTCACATTTCCTTACCAGTGGCTGTTTGACGCCTTCTGTGCCGAAGACGCTTGCTCACCAGCTGCTCCCCAAACCCCAGGGCAGGTCCTCTGCCTCGACTTCCTTTCCACCCTCAGCCCCAGCTCCGCTGGTCAGACAGCACCCAGGTACCGTTCTGCCTGCTGGTGTCCACATGCCGTTGCTCTGTGGACGGTGCTAAATAAAGGTGCCGCCCTCGGGCCTGGGAGGAGGCCCCTGACACAGGGCGGTGTGACTCCAGGGGCCCCTGACACAGGGCGGTGTGACTCCAGGGGTGCTTTCAATCTGGGCCATTTCCAGCTCAGTGCTGGCTCTAGGATGCTAATCCGATTAGTAGCCGAAGCAGGAGCAAAAAATGAGCCACGCTGGGGTTTCTTGAGGTGATTTATGTTAGCTAAATATGTCAGTTATTTGTTCTAAAAATATCGCCAGAAGGATGGGGGAGCAGTCCAGATTGTCGACACTCTGACTGAAACGAGAAGCGAAATGTAACTGATAGGGATCTAGCAGGAGCTCCTGCCTGTCAGAAAGAGGAGGCGGGACTAGACCAGATGCCCTCCCCTTTGCCAGCCCTGGGAGAGGATGGACCATCCCCAACACCTGCCACTTAGGCCAGCCTCTCCACCAAGGATGAGGGGCTACTGAGTTCCTTAGAGCCAGGCGTCTGCTCCCCTGACTTCCTTTTGCTGTGTAAGGGTGTGCGGTGTGGATTTCCTCGGGAACCAGCAGACCTGGGAGCCTGGGCTGGGACAGTCACATGACAGCCAGGCTGTGGCGGAGGAAATGCCCAGTGGCTGCCCAGTCTTGTGGGCACATTGCACAGCGCCTCCTTCTTGAGGAAACGGGGACCTTCGACGTGGTCGGAGTCTAGAGCTTCCTCGGGGGCTAAAACTCCCAGGCGGAAGCTTGCCAGTGTGCCTCCCGCGTCGGTCGCTGACAGGGCCTTGTCCTATTTTTAAAAAGATCTTTATTGATTTCTTATTTTAGAGAGAGAAAGGAAGGGAGAGGGATAGAGAGATAGAAACAACGATGAGAGATGAACGTCATTGATTGGCTGCCTCCTGCACGTCCCCTACTGGGGATCGAGCCCACAACCTGGGCATGTGCCCTGACCGGGAATCGAACCAGTGACCTCTTGGTTCCTAGGTGGACACTGAGCCACACTGGCCAGGCAAGGGCTTTATCCTAGAGAAAACGCAGGATGGGGAGAGCCCTGCCCTCCCACCCTCCTGCGGTGGCTCTGCAGGCAGTCCCGCCAGCGGTAAGCGTGTGTGCGCTTTGGGGTTTTGCAAAGGGAACAGGTACTCAGAGTTGATCCCTGAAAAGCCCATATTCTAGGGGTTTCCATCAGGCGGCCTGTGAGCTGACATCTGCTGGTAGAGTTCCGTTAGGTCTGTGCACATTTCTGTTCGTTTTAGTGAAAAGGAAAGTCTTGGTTAACTGGACCCTCCAAATGACTAGAGTTTTATAGGCGCCTGACTTTTCGGTGAAAGAGGTCACAGACAGCACAGGCCACAGGCAAGTCTCTTAAAGACCCGCGTTGATCTACCCCAGGAACAGTGCCCCGCAGCCCAGATTCCGGCTCTCCTGCCGCCCTCTCACACCCCAGAGCCACCACCTGCCCCTGTGGTCTGGTCTCTCCTCCTGGTTGGGCTGTACATGCTTTGAGGGCAAGGAACTGTATTTTATACCACGTTTAATTCCACGCGGCAGTCGGCGTGGATCTTTACGTAGCTCAGGGTGTGAGCTATTTGGCGGTGGATTAGAAAATGCCACACAGCATCCTTAGTGCCGGTAGTGTGGTTAGACCAATTGAAGCCATTCGCCTCAGTTTGTTCAGCGCCCTGAAGCCTCCATGGGGTCTGGGTTTGCATCGCTGTCCTCCCAGCGTCTGGCAGCGTGAACTTGGACACGCACTTCACTCTCAGCCTAACTTGCAGGGTTGTTGTAAGAAACGGCGATTGAATATTTAAGGTGTCTGACAGCTGCTGCTGCTGCTGCTGCTGCTGCTATGTCACTTGTCTTGCAAGCAGAAGCTTCCTGGCTGGTGGCTTGTTAGTCCACAGCTAAGAGCTCTTGTCTTTTCTGGAACTGCATTGCCGTTTGGAAATAGGGAGCTCCTCGCACTGAAGGCTGGCTTCGGTGAAGGGGCGCTGTTCGGCCTGAATCTTGAAAGACGAGTAGATGCTTAAAAAGCAGGAAAGGATGGAAAGGCACTTCAGACAGAAGGGACAGCGTGTGCGGAGACCCAGGGGCGTGAAGGAGGGCGGCAGGTGGAAGAAGCTGATGTCGGTTGAGTGGGGAATGTGCACCGCGGGCAGGGGGGCCGACCCAGGGTAAGGACATGGGCAGGAGCCAGGTCACGAAAGGTGTTCTTCGTAACAGCTTGGCATTCTCAGCAAGTGTCTCCTGTTCCTCGTTAATTTCCTGCAACTTTGCACTCCGTCTCTGAACAACGAATGTTTAAATTGGGTTCATGAACTCGGAACCAGGGATAGGGGATAGGAGTGGACCGTTTTCCCAGCAGGTGACTTCTGAACTATTCCTGGAGAACCATCTCCCTGTAGTCATGGTCACACTCGGGGGACGGGCAGCAGGTGGTCTCTGGCAGCCCCCTCTCCACTGTCCCCCCCTGACAGTGCCACGTACTGAGATGCCGTCCAAGCCGGTTGGTCCCATGTTTTCCCAGAGCTTGTTTGTGGGCCTCGCGGTTTCCTCGGTGCATTGAGTGTAATGCCTTGGACATCACCGGCACAAGTTAATGCTAGTCGCCCTTGGCGTGCTCAGGTGACACAGGCAGAGGTCCCCAGCAGCCCTATCGCGTGGGAGCTGGGCTCGGCGAATATGGCGATGCTCTCCTTGTCCTGCTGTTGGTGTCTTTGCCTGTGAATGAGCTCGGGGTTGGGGACGAGACGAGGAGGAGCAGCCTCGAAGGCAGAGCCTCTGTCTCCCGCCTTCACTTGTGCGTTCGAGGGCATATCACAGGGAGGCTCGTCGAGGCGTCCTGCCCATTGTATTGGGAACAGCCCACGGCGGCTGAGCCTTCGCTTCCTCCCTTTCCCTGCCAGTCTCTCTCTCCTGTGCGCCTCTGTCTCCCTCTCCATCAGCGGGGCTCAGGAGTTCACCGATTGTTCTCCCTGTCTGGCTCCCTTAAATCCAGCCCACACCTCTTCAGCTCCACATCCTCAGTCAAGCGCGTGCAAGCTATTATTTCATGTTAATTAGAAGTTCTTTCTCCAGCCGAGAACCTTGCTCAGAACTGTTCCCCAGGCTGTGGCATGGCGATGGGCTCAGGCGTTTGGGCACCGTTAACAGGCCCATGGGCATTGCTCTCGGAGCCACAGCGCTGCCTGTGTGGGGACACCGTCCCCGCCAGCTGGAGGCCCTCCCTGGGACAGGCACCCTCCAAGCCTGGCTGAGCCCAAGGAGCTTGGGTGACTCCTAGAGAACATCACCCTGTCCTAGGCAGGTTTCCGTGGCCAGAACTGCTGGGCAACCAGCTCGCACCCAGGCGGGTCTCGGCCTCTGCTAGGTCTCCACCAGAGGCAGCCAGGCGACCTTTGCACCTCTCCTTCTGTGGTAGCACCTCGCCCAGCTGACCCAGTTTGGTGAGAGGTTCTGGGGGAAACATTCAGCACCTCCCGGGCTCACTGAAGGCATCAGCAGGCGTCAGCGTCTGGCCCCTTAAGGCCCCTCCACACACCCCAAGTGGCTGTCACTCCTTGCAGGTGGGCCTGGAGAGGCCTCAGGGCACTTCCTCTTCCTGAGACCTGGCCTCCTGTCTAGACTCCCTCTCTATGCCCACCTGCTTGGAGCTGAGAGACCACATCCCTCGCATTACCTGGCTGCCGTTCCATCATCCGGCTTCCAGGCTTGAGGAAGCTGGCCCCTGATTCCCCAGAAACCCACATGTCCCCAGGGCATCCTGTGTTCCATCCAGATGGAGGGGTTGGTGCCAGCTCACTCCTGAGCTTGGGCAGTGACGGTTAGGACACCCTCCTTCTGCCTTGGGACCACAGAGGAAAAAGAGACTTTCCTGCTCCAGGGGGCCTTCAAACTGGGCGTCACGCTGTGGGTGGTTGAGGGATTCTCCCCAATGTCTCACTTAAACCACTAGAAACATATTTCTTTGTATCCTGGTTTATAGAGAAAGGAGTTGGGGAGCAAATGCTGATTTCAGGCCCATTGACCTCCGAGCACAGATCTAGGCGCCATGGAGGTGAGGCCCGAGACAGGGGTTGGGGTTCTGTTACCGAAGGGAGAGAAGCACCAGCCACTGAGAAGGGGTTTTACAGAGATGGCACTGACATTGTTCTTAAAGGGCCAAACGCAGGGCCGGCACGCAAGCCTTTCAAGAAGAGGAGCTCCTTTCCTCCCTCCTCCTCCTCCTCCTCCTCCTCCTCCTCCTCCTCCTCCT
>PVJC01017692.1:0-32195 GCA_004026665.1 Murina feae
GGGAGCCTTCCGGGGCGTGGGGAACAGGTGGCCGGACCCCACGGGCCCCCACCCGGGAGGCCATGGGGTGGACAGTGCCACCCAACCATCAGCTTCCCAGGCGGGTGGCCCGTAGGGTCAGTGGGAGCTGTGGCCGGCCTGAAAACGGCTCTCAGCCCCTCACCCAGGCTTGCCACACCCCCTGGGGTGAGGGTCTCCATTGGGGAGCTTGGCCAGCTTGCTAACAGACATTGGCCCCTCACCCTGGCTGGCCAGGCACACCAGCAGGTGGACATCCCCAGAGGGGTCCCAGACTGGGAGAGGGCACAGGCCGGGCTGAGGGACACTCCCCCCCCCCCAGTGCACAAATTTTTGTGCACCGGGCCCCTAGTATATTCATAAAAGACAATTGTGGTCTTATATAAATAAAATTATCAATAAACAGCTATTTAGACTACATTCCTACAGATCTTTATTGTTATTTGACTGAGTAAGGTGGATATCTGATGACTACATTTGCATCTTAAGACAGTTATGGAAATTATAAGACAATGTCAGTGTTCATTGACTAAGTGTTCAGTTGACTGGTCGGCCATTCAACCAATCAAAGCATGATATGCTAAGGCTGCTCAACTGCTTGTTCTGATGTGAACTGACCAGCAGGGGGCAGACAGTCGACTGGTCAACCAGTCGCTATGACATATACTGACCACCAATGGGTCGACCAGTCGCTATGGTGTGCACTGACCACCAGGGGACAGATGCTCTGACCGGTAGGTTAGCTTGCTGCTGCGGTCTAGCCAATCGGGACTGATCGAGACTGGCCAGACATGCCTTGGAGCCCTCCCATGGTCCCTCCCCAGCTGGCCAGCCTCCTGCATCTCTCTCCCTGGCCCTGATTGTGCACTGGTGGGGTCCCTTGGCCTGGCCTGTGCCCTCTCACAATCTGGGACCCCTCAGGGGACATCAGAGAGACGGTTTTGGCCCAATCCCATAGGCCAGGCCGAGGGACCCCACTGGTGCACGAATTTGTGCACCGGGCCTCTAGTAAGAAGTATAACGATAGACATGAGGCCATTGGTGTGTTCCAAAGATTATATATTTGTACCAAAAGCCATAATATTTAAGTGTACCCTGGCCTTTTTCTTACTATAAGAAAATGTGATGTGTGGTTCTAGAGCTACCTTTAGTCCATCCTTTTTTTTTTTTTAATATATTTTTATTGATTTTAGAGAGGAAGGGAGAGAGAGATGGAAACATCAATGATGAGAGAGTATCACTGATTGGCTGCCTCCTGCACATCCTCCCCTCCCCTACTGGGAATTGAGCCCACAACCTAGGCATGTGCCCTGATTGGGAATTGAACTGTGACCTCCTGGTTCATATGTTGATGCTCAACCACTGGACCACACTGGCTGGGCTAGTCCATCCTTTTGAAGGAAGTGTGTGGCTACCATGAGTTACCACTGGTTATTTGAAGGACATTGGTAAGGTGGCATAGTCTTGCTAAGCTCTACTGTTAGGATATGTCATTAATTTCTATTTTAACCTTATATTTGTTTGTCAGATCTTTCAAATTCTTATAGCATTGTCTCTCTCAGTATATAAAGACTGCATCTAATATCAGTTTGCAGTCCTTTCACTTATTTAATTAATGAATAATATGTATTAATATGTTTTTATTAATAGTATTTATTAAAACCATTGTGTCTACTGTGAGCCCAGGCACTGGGTATTCATTCACTGTTGTATATAAGTAGAAAAATAAGCCATATAGAAATACTGCTTTCCCTCTCCCCCCTTTTATTTAACTTAGGTGAATCAGAGTTAGTTCTGTCAGGAAATAGCCTGTGGAAACATTCATTTACTAGTACTTGACTTAGTTCATGTACCACATGACTTCTGTTTCTCATTTTGCCTCTTATTACTAAAAGTATGATGTTCCTTATTTTTATTTTTACCATTTATGGTTTCATTACTTAGGAATTTCTCCTTATTTTTGACAATTTTCTACCATTAACATATTCTGTCATGCTTTGCCAGATATTCTGATTTATACAATAATTATTTTTACTATTCTTATAAAGATAGTAGAAACCTTTTTTTTAAAAAATATATATTGATTTCAGAGAAGAAGGGAGAGGGAAAGAGAGATAGAAACATCAGTGATTGGCTGCCTGCTGCACGCCCCCTATTGGGGATTGAGCCCACAACCCAGGCATGTACCCCTAACCAGAATCAAACCTGGGACCCGTCAGTCCCACAAGCTGATGCTCTGTCCGCTGACCCAATAAGCTAGGGTTAGAAACCTTTTTTTAATGAATGTTAATCAGAACTAATCTTCAGACCTGAGAGCTAAGTTATGTTTAGATTTTACTTTATATCAATGACACTTGGTGAGATCTATCCTTTCTATTTCCTAATCTGTAAACAGGCTGAATTACATCATAGTTTGCTAATCCAAAGAGGCTCAATGCTGAAAACTTAAATCCATTATCACCAAGCTAATACTATTTAATTTTTTCCCTTCAACTTTCTTCTCCTTCTTCATCCATCCCCCAAAAGGATTTATACCAGAAGTTGCTTTAGTAACTGTAATTTTACCTTAGACTCTATTTCAAATCCCACTTTCTTAGACAAAGCTTAAAGTCATTTAAAACAAAATACCTTTTAAATAAAATTTAAATAGAAAAACAAAATTTGAATTTTATTGCAAATGTTATAAATGTATATAAAAATTGTGTTGCTGTCTGCATGATTTGGTCTCTCATCAGAAACTTCCCATCTTTGTCACAGGTGTTGTAGTGTTCATCCTATTGTAAAAATATGTTGTTAATGTTTTGTTATTCTTATAAATGAAAACTAAGCTCTGTTGTCCCGTTCCCCCCTCCCCCCACTTCTTTCAGATCCCGGTCTCCAGAATCTCCCCCATGCTGTTTCCTACATCGCAGGTCTCTCCCAGGGCTCGTTTTCCAGTCTCCATCACTAGTCCTAACAGAACAGGAGCCAGAACGCTTGCTGACATCAAAGCAAAAGCCCAGCTGGTCAAAGCACAGAGGGCAGCAGCTGCCGCTGCCGCCGCAGCTGCTGCAGCCGCCTCAGTTGGAGGGACCATTCCAGGACCTGGCCCAGGGGGTGGACAAGGTCCAGGAGAGGGTGGTGAAAGGAAAACCACTAGAGGAGGAAATCCAGACTCAGACAGAGTCAGAGAAACTGGAAAGGGCCCCACACTGGAACTGGCAGGAACTGGAAGCAGGGGAGGTCCGAGAGAGCTTTTACCCTGTGGTTCAGAGACTCAGCCCCAATCTGAGACCAAGACCCCAGGCCAGCCACAGCCTCTTAGTGTCTCTGGAGCACAACTACAGCAAAACCCCTTAGTGCCTCCAACATCTGCCATCAGTGGAGCATGCACAAGTATCCCATCACTAGCTCACACTAACCCACCCCCACCGACTTTAGGGAAATTGAATATTGAGAAACTGAATGCCACCAGGGCAGCAGCCACAGTGGCCTCTCTTAGCCACCCACAAGGGCCCAGTCATTGCAGGCAGGAGAAGTTACCTCCTGCTCTAGCGGGTCCTGCTCTAATCTCAGATGCCACAGCTGTTCATTTTGCAGCTGATGGCACTATTGAGCCCAAAGCAGGTTGTAGTAAGAATACACCAAACACTTCAGCCTCAGCAGAGACAACTGCCAGGGCTTCAGTGGATATGACTTCCTCCCCTTTAACATCTTTATTAATAGCTGCCACTTTAGAAAAGCTTTCTATACCCCAGGTCAGTGGAACTATAGCACCTCCTGGACCAGCTCCATCCTCAAGCACTTTGCCAGCAATTTCTAGCCTTAAAACTCCAGGAACTTCTTCAGATATGAATGGACCCATTTCACGGCCAAGCTCAAGTATCCCTGCTAATAATCCTCTGGTCACTCAGCTGCTCCAGGGCAAAGATGTTCCCATGGAGCAAATTCTGCCTAAACCACTCACCAAAGTTGAAATGAAAACTGTTCCACTGACTGCAAAAGAGGAAATAGGGATAGGAGCACTCATAGGCACCAACAAAACAGAAAATAGCACCAGAGAGGAAGTTCATGAGAGGCCTTCTCATCCAGCTATACAGCAACTGGGTAAAACCTTGCAAAGTAAGCATCACTCCCAGGTTCCCAGACCCCTTCATCTCTTTTCAGGTAAGGATCTGAGGGACTCCAGCATTGACACACACCAAGAAGGACTAAGTAAAGCAACCCAAGATCAGATCCTTCAGACTCTCATCCAGAGGGTTCATATTCAGAGGCATAATGTCCTCTCGTTTGTGCAGCCCTCCCAGTTCAGCTTCACTCACTCAGGTTTCCAGTCAGAAGACATCTCCACAAGCCAGCGGTTCATGCTGGGTTTTGCTGGCAGAAGGACTTCGAAGCCTGCAATGGCAGGTCACTACTTACTTAACATTTCCACCTATGGTCGGGGTTCAGAGAGCTTTAGGAGGACCCATTCTGTAAACCCTGAAGATCGTTTTTGTCTAAGTAGTCCCACTGAAGCCTTGAAAATGGGATATACAGACTGTAAAAATGAAACGGGAGATATTAGCAGTGACAGAGAAGATCCTGATGAGGAAAGTACTGCTGGTGAAGAAGAGTTGGCCATGGTGAAGGAGGAGCCCCAGGCCTCCCAGAGTTCTGGCAAGTGGGAAGCAAGTTCAGGACCCCACAGTAGGGAAGCCCCATCCACTGATTGTTTAGCTAAAAAGAATGTGAAGGTAGAGACACCAGTGCAAACTGCTTTAAACAAGGAGAACTATCTGTTCACTAGAGGCCAAACATTTGATGAAAAGACCCTCGCCAGAGATCTTATTCAGGCAGCGCAGCAGCAGATGGCTCATGCAGTGAGAGGGAAGGCAATGCATAGCAGCCCTGAGGTTTTCAGTGCCACTGCTCTTCCTCCACCTGCAGATAGTCCCACTCACCAGCCTCTCCTCCTTCCACCACTGCAAACCCCAAAGCTGTATGGGAGCCCCACACAGATTGGGCCCAGCTACAGAGGCATGATCAATGTCTCCACCTCGTCTGACATGGACCATAACTCCGCTGTAGCGGGGATGCCTGACTGTGGCCAGGTATCTAGCAATGTAGGTGATGTCATGTCCTTTTCAGTGACTGTCACTACTATCCCTGCTAGCCAAGCTAGGAATCCCAGCAGCCACGGCCAGACCATTCCTGTTCAGGCATTTCCTGAAGACAACAGCATAGAGGACACGCCTTCAAAATGTTACTGCCGATTAAAAGCCATGATCATGTGCAAGGGGTGTGGAGCCTTCTGCCATGATGACTGCATTGGCCCCTCCAAACTGTGTGTGTCCTGCCTTGTTGTTCGGTAACAAGACTAGAAAGAACACACTGTAAAGGAGGCAGAAGGGAAGGGTTGGCAGGCTGTGTTTTTGCATCCTTTTGGAATCACAAACAATAGATTTCAGTTGTCAAGAGACAAATGTTACTTAATCAGGTATACAGAGTACAGATCTTACATTTTAGAGGAAGAGCACCTTGTATAGTAAGTCTAAGTCAAGCAAGACTTTGTGAATTTGTGACAAGTTTGCACTTATAAAATCATGTAAATATGTCACATTTTGTTTTAACATTATTTTCCCAAGTGTTTAGGTAATAATGTATTACTTTTAATTCAAATTTATGGTCTACTTCATGTGTCTCTAAGTTTAATGCCATGCATGGTGAAAGGAAGCTTGTCTGCCTTCTGTCCTTTCCCAAGAGGCTGGGAAGAGGTAGGAGTGAACAAAATGGTCTGGAGAAATGATGTTTCATGCTGATTATGTCTTAACCATCTGCCTGTAGGTTTTATGTGAATTATTCAGCCTTTCCAGAATATGGATTCAGGGTTTACTAAGTCCCTTTACTTTAGATGGAATCTCAAGTTCAAATTGTTGATAAGGTATTCATTCCACAGTTAGTGCTTCAGACTTTGAAAACTCTTAACTTGGTTCTTGGCTTCCATAAGCCAGTACTATTGCCAAGCACACTGTGTGCAATTTGTGGGTCCCTGCTGTTTCTTAATCCCATTCCCCTGCCTCGAGATAGTGAAGGTGGTCCAGGAAGAGTGTGCCTCTCTGGCCCCTGGTGTTACCATAGCCTGGGCAAGGCAACAGTTCCAGCAATAACCCAAGCACTTAGTCAGGGGAGCTTGCAGCAGGTTTGAAATACTAGTATAAAATGAACAGGAAGGTGTTGTGCTGGGGTAATTTGAATTAATGTGTTTTGTTGGGCAATGGGAATAAAGGTGTAGAAACAACAAAGATATTTAACATTAGAAACAAGGTATCCTCTTTCTTTTCTTCCAGCACATTACCTAATGTTTTGTAGTCAGCTGTTGCTACGGGTAGAAAAGCTCATGAGTGCCACATTTGCCCATTCTGGTAAACCTATTTTGACCTTCCAGGCATCTGAGGAGTATGGAGTATTATGTTACTTTGAAGACATGTATGCACTCACACATACAATAAAAGTCAGACACTTTCCTGTTTTAGAAAATATGTCCCCTGTTTTGGATTTCTGCTGTCTATGCACTAGAAGTTTTTAATGTGAAGGGACTTCAGTAAATGGCTAGGGGAACATCTAAAAAGGAGAGGAATTACCTCTAAAGCTTTGTTGTTTGTTTTGATTCTTTTCTGTGTCCTTGTTGTATTTTTAAGCCTGTATTTAGCAACTAAAGAATTTTCAATTTTATTTAGGTCATGGTTAAAGAACATTAAAATAAGCCGACCATTTACCAGAATTTGATATTTTAAAATTGGGTATTGTCAATGTGCATCATTTGCATATTGATTACAAGTTTTCTATTTCCAAGTGTGTAAAGTAAAAATACTATAACTAGTACAGTTGTAGTTGTACTTAATATTCAGGATGTGGTAACTATAACATGCAGAACAGTGTAAACTTGTTAATTAAGTCACATTCCAGATTAGGAGAAAGTAGCAGTAATACTCTTTGCTTCCATTCTGCTACCCTATCTTCCCCTCCCTCCACATTATACACTTTTAATATTTTCAAACTTCCTAAGAGACTCATTACTTCACTTTTTTGCTTCTGTTTTTTGTGTGATCCAAGACAAATAGAGGACTAATATCTATGTTCTTGTTGCAGCCAAGACAATATGTCATTCTAACTTCCCTTTTTCTTCCAGCACACATATAGCTAAGAGAAATGAAAGCTGCAAGGATCCAGGGATAAGGTTTAAGTTCTTCAGCTAAGAACCAGTAACAGAAATCATGGTTCTATTCCCAAGCTTTCTCCCTGGGAAATTCAGGGAGAACTTGAAAAGACCTAAAGCTGGTCATAACTTCCATTGCTCAGCTTCTGCACTCTCCACTTGAGTGGCAGACTGAAGGTTGGTCTGCATGCTGGAAGTTGCTGAGCGTTTAGAACTGACCAATTAGTTACCAATTGGGGTTGATTAGTGTGGCTTTTCTTCTTTGAAACTTTCCTGAAATAGAAAATATCTGCTCTGTGGTTCCTTTAAGCTGAGGATGGATAGACTAACCAGGAAAGGAGGAAAGGATCAGGGATTTTCAAGTTCCTTTAGAGAGCAAACCCTATCGTGCCTCTTCATCTTGGCCCACGCTCTTGCAGATGGTCCTAAAATTTACTGTTCACAAGATTTTCTTCAGAAGTAATATAATACCCAACTAATAAAATACCTGCATTCATTACTGACCCTAAAACAGAAATTGTCAACTAGGTACACTGCCTCAATATTGACCAAAAGAGAGAATAGTTAGGTTTTCTTAGATGGGTAGTAAACTGAATATAACCCATATATCAGCTTGTTTAAATGGTGGTTTCAAGTTGAAAACCATGAACTGAATAGAGGAGAAAATTATGATCTTGAAAATGAGGCAGAAGGAACAAGAAAATCATTAAATTATTGAAGTATGGCACTCCAGTACCTTTAAAGCAATTTTTATTTTAGGTTTTCAGAATTAATTTACCATTCAATTCAACCTAGTAAGTGCTAAGCTTATTTTTCTGATATTAAGTTGCACTGTTTTGAGTGACTAGTCAGGCATTATGCCTGATGCTTATTATGCCTCCAGGATGTGCTTCCCATACCTCCCACTGCAGGTCACCTTGGGGAGCAAGCACTAACAGTATGTCATCTCAGTCTTGCTTACGAATATTGAGTCATCTAGTAAAGAGGCTCCCGGAATCTTAAAGAATTTTGACTAAAATTCTCCATCCTATTAAATAGAGAATAAAGCCAAATAACCTGGCGTCTGCTCTGCTTTTATTCCTTAACTCCTGTGCTCAAGATACTAAAGCTATCTGTGGAATCCCATGTAACATTTTAAAAAATCAGGTCCGATAAATGTATATTTTTACTTGGGGCAGGAGAAGCATACTTGCATGGGCTGGGAAGGCACACAGATGGAGTTGTTTTAGGAAGTTATCTCATTTAAATAGCCAAAGGAAGACCTCATTGCCTTCCAGGTGAAGGAGTAAATCATACATATTAATGACCTGTTAATCATCCTAATTGCTTATTATTGCCATTCTCTTCCTTAGAGTCCTTTAAAAAAACTCTTAGGTGGAATGATTTGTTGTAACTAGGGGGTCTTCTCTGATCATTACACTGCTATTTATTTCTAGAACTCACTGTCAATGAGTATTGCCAGGATTGTTCTCTGTAACCTAGAGGTTTGATTTCACGACAAAGAGGGAAAGTCTCCCCATTGCATTACAGCAATGTGCTGAGTAAAAACTTGGCCAAGGGTAGTTTTCAGCTCAATTTATAGACAAGTCCAAAGAGACTGAGAAACGATGATAGGCAGAGATCTTTCCTACCATGTTACAGTACCTACATACCTATTGAAAGAAAACAATAGATAAAAACATTTCCTAAAGTTGAGCCCATAGATTATTGGTTACTTTATTATCATTATTATTATTATTATTATTATTTTGTTAATGACTACAACCGGTAAGAAGTGAAGAAGTCGTGGAATGTTGACTTGGTTTCCTGAAACTCAGGCTCCTTGTGAGTTTGCTATTGTGAAGTCAGCTGTTCAATAGGAACAGGAGCTTGAGGTTTCAAACACGGTGTTAAGTCTCTTTGTCCCGTTGGAGGATGAGTAGACACACATGACAAGTTGAGTCTGCTAAGTCTCCTCTTAACGTCCTCCATATCTTTGGTCAGCTTATCAAACTGCTCTTTTATTCTCTTGAAGGAGATCCACCACTTGATGGAGTATTGTCATGATTTGTTCTGGTGGATTCCTTAAAGCACCTATTCTTGCAGTTTGTCATCTTGTCCAGAGCTTGCACATTCGAGTTGCTCTGAGGCAGGAGACTCTGCTTGAGAAGTGCCACTAATGGCGCCAGTGATGGCTTCTTGGCTAAGGGATTCTGGCTTCTCAGAGAGAAATATGCTTGCAACTTCTTCTCTTTCTGTTACTGTAAATACTTCCTGATGAGGATATGTTGTGGTGAGTGTACGTTCAGTTTGCTTTCTGGTAGTGTGTTGTATCCCTGATGTGGTTCTGGCCTTCCATGTTCTTTTTGCCAGTTGAGCTCTTTGAGGCGGATATGATATGGCCTCCTCTTCTTCGGGCTGTTTGGACTGCGGGTCTGGTTGCTGATCGGTTGGCATGGTGTGTTTTTTGTTAGTTTTAACTTGAGGGAGTGTTTCCAGACTTCCTGATGGCTTCAGCTAGCATGTGCAGTACAGTGTTTGAATGTGACGGAGTTGAGCTTTGAGGACCACGCATCGCCTCTTCCATGTCCCGGTCATTTACACCGAAGACTTCTTTAAGCCCCTCAGCATCCTCCTTACTCAAAGCTTTTCTCTTCATTGGTGGTTGGGCTAATGCAGACTCTCCTTCACTATCTGTAAGGTGAGACATTAACCCCTTTGTGGTTTTGTAGTCTTTAAATGTGCCATCAATACTTCACTTTCTGGTATTAGCGACCTTGCAGAGGTTTGAATATTTTAACGGGGGCAAGACGCTCATAGCCATTCAATCGCAGACACTTTAGAAATGGAAACATGCCATCTCCATGTAGCTTATGAAGCTCTTGCTCGACTTTATTAAAGGTTCTAATCTCAGCTCCTACGCTTGGAAGCATTGAAGCATGAGACAATCCTTCGTTAAGGAAAGATCGAATTGTTAAATAAGGAGTCACTTGTGCATATGCTGATACTAGCCAAAGTTGAGAAATAAATGCGTCGGCAGTAGGGCCAAGTGTCACCTGGTCACTGACATATAGCAGTGATTGAAGTATAACAGCGTCAAGCCCTTTTGCCGAGAACCACATTGCAGTCCCTTTAAGATCGAGAGCAGGATTCAAGTCAACAGGTGTTGGTTGGGCTGGTCTCACAGTCGCATAGAGTGCATTGAATCTCCGCCCAATTTGTGTATTGAGGCTCTGTTGTGGTTTTCTAATCATATGGTACATGATACCGAGGGGACTCTTGACAACACAGTTGACATGCTCAGCAGCAGGCTTAATCTGCTTAGATGGCCGCCAAGGATGATAGGTGTTGGGCCCTGCAAGGGTTCCGCGGTTTTCCTTGATATATGGCTCAAAAGGCTTCCCATCCACATCGTAGAGGCACCGATAGTAGGAATCCCGCGCTGATGGCAATGCTTCCTCCTATTGTGATGGGGATGACAGCACTGGGCTTCTATGCAGCCACTGTTGATGCAAGTATAACCTGGTGTCCTTGGT
The DNA here is from genome assembly GCA_004026665.1 of Murina feae. Lineage (NCBI taxonomy): Eukaryota > Metazoa > Chordata > Mammalia > Chiroptera > Vespertilionidae > Murina > Murina feae. The sequence goes on from PVJC01017692.1 coordinate 10,711, forward strand.
TACTTTATTTTATTAATGCTTTACATTTGATACAACTATTAAAGATCAATTTTAAGAATAGCTTTCCAGTAATATATTTTAAGTAATATATATTTTAATATCTATGTAAAAAATAACAGTGGAAGACTGAATTTCTCATATATGGGATGTATAATGTAGGACCTCACTGTTAAGGCACAATTTCAAAGGAAGTTACTCTAAAGACATTCAGATTATTTCAAAAAAAAAAAATGCAATAAGGGGTTTGGAATTTATTTTTTATTTTAAAGGAAAATAGACTTATTTACCACAAGCTATTTTTTTTTTTCCTTCTGGCTATAAGGTTTGTATAGACTGGTTTGGTAAAAGCTAACTTTTGTGTCTTTTTGCCTTTTTAAAGGAATTGTTAACATTGGAATTGAGGGTATGTACAGAAAAGTTGGTGTCAACACCATTTAAAAAGTCATATTTTTTCACAAATATAGAAAAATCATTTTACATAAGAACTTTAAGTATTTGCAATAAATATATGTATATAGATGGTGTGTGTTCGTATATTCTTATTTTTCATTTTATTAAGTAAAAGATAAGAGAAAATAAAGACTGGAGTCTTTGGTGAATCTCGAGTTCTGACGTGTATCTGATGTGGGCAAGGGCCCTCAGTTGCCTTGTATTACTATTGGGGGAGTACCACAGGTTCTATAGAGAGTAAAATGAGTAATTTGGTGATAAATCCAGGTAACATTTATTTCAGAACTGTAGTAAAAACGTTAACTTCTCTCAATCTGTCCACCTATTTTCACCCTTAAACTGTTCTGTCTCCTGACCACCTCATGTCAGTAGGAAAGTAAAAAACAATAAAACCCTAGTGCATTCTTTTTTTAAAAAAAAACAAATATGCTCATTGTTTGCTTCTAAAACAAAGAATGGTAAGAAAATATCTCTGGGGAAAATAGGTTTTCCTTTCTCCACACTGGTTAATAATTCATTAATAAATATTCACTGCCAACACTTTCCAGGCCTAGTGGTGTGAAGAAATAATCTCATGAAGATAATAGAACACTTTCTCTTTTTCCCATTTTTTTCTCTGAGCAATGAGTTTCATAGCCAGTTTTATATCCCTGTTGATCTAGAGAGGTAGAAGAGCTAGGTGAACCTGGATTTTGATCTCCCTAGTGTCAGGAAGGGCATTTGTGAAAATGACAGAGCCCACATGTTAGAAGACATTAATTGTCCATAGTCCCATACTTCAAGATAATCTGGAATCCTGATGTGCAAGAGTTGTAGTTATAAATACTTAGTTTTAGGATACACTGGAAGAAACCAAGTGATAACTAGGTAGCCTTTGGAAATAAAGGCATGTGGTGTGTAGCCCATTCTTTTTAAATGAATAATGCATAGATTTATTTCATAACATGAAAGAAAATAAGGTCAGAATTTCATGGGTTAATGACCCATGAAATTGATTTTATTGTATAGTTCACTAGTTCACCCCAAATTTGCTCAACTGTGGTTATTTTCACTGATAATAGTATATTTTGGAAATTAAGGATACATAGACTGCTTTTTTAAAAATAGCCTTTCTATTTTTTCAAAAATTGAAATTACATATATTGGGGTTAACTGAAGATAGTTTAACTGTCAAAAAAACAACTCTGAATCTTTACTGAAAATACACTTTCTAAAGAAAATTTCTTAAGTCTCAGGGAACATCTGCATCTCCATAATTCCCACACGATAGGAAAGAAGATGAGATATTTAAATGTGTGTGAACCAGTCCATGATGACCATTTACAAAGACATCTCCCCACCTCGTTTCTAGCACATTATCACTTAAAAGGGCTTCCTACCTCACTGGAAGTAAAACTTTCGTTCAGGTAATGATACAGGAGCCTAAAGGTATATTTGGTCTGCAGTTGAGTGAGAAAGCGATATACCAGGACACAGCTTCAACTTGAATCCTCAACTTTATTGACATCACAGTCTTAGAAACCTGTGTTCATTACTTTTGACACTAATTGACTACAAATGGTCGGAAGTCAGATTTTGCATACTGTTTCCAGCTGTTTGTGTACAGATGCTATTTGCTAATTCAGATATTTATTAAACCCCTATGTGTCCTAAACACAATGAAGTTCTGGTTATGCACAGGTAAACAAAGGCAGCAAACAGAATTGTGAAAGATCTTGCTAACGTAATCATACAGCATGTGCCTAGTGCAGGGCTCAAGGAGTAATATATGCTATGTATTTCCTAAGACATGTTGGAAGTTTAATTGTAAATGAATTATGAAATAGAAGCATTTGAGACACTGGGCAAAACAGTGGCAAACCATGAAGAAAAGAGACATCGGCCTAGATGAGACAACTATGTGGAAGTCAGGAGCCATGTTAATTTAACTTTGTTTTTGAGAACTTTCATTGGAAGACTTAAAGTTGATAACAATTTTAAGAAATCTCTTAGTAATATCTAAATGGATGAAATAATCAGGCCAAAAGCAATTCTTTCAATTCCTATCAGTATGTCATAAAAATGCTTTAGCTTATATTTAATGAAACCTTCCAAATAACAAGTGGGTAAATAACCCAAAAGAAGCTAAAGGGAATTTTAAAAATCATACCTTGATCTTCATCTGATAGCCTGGTGAGAAGGCAGTGTATCTCTGAAGAGATGTTGTATTCCTTTTTTCCCCTCAGTAGATATAATTAGTGTTCTTTTTTATTCTAATATTGTAGAATTGGCTTCCCCCCTTCTATAACTTACAAAACTTGAATTAAAAGAGGCTTCAGCAGGACCCTAGCCCTTTTTAGTGGCCAAAATCCTAATTCTTTACGACTTTCTGGTAAGAAGGCTTCAAAAGGATGTCATTGTATCTTATCAGTACTTACTGAATTTTCCTTACCTTTTGTCTTTAACCTGTGTTACTGGATGGGCAACTTGATTCCTGTGTGGCAGAAACATCCATATTTACCTTTGGTCAAAGAGGTATTCGGTGTATTCCACTATGTAAGGTATGTAGTCTCATCTCTGTCCAGGAAGTAGGAGGGTGGATATCCTGTCTTTTCCTAGTACTTGGTCACCTTAAACTGAAAATTTGACTTCTTTCATAGAGACTCCAAAACCAAGGTATCTCTGTACCTCCGTGTAGCTTTCAGTTTTCAACCTAAAAAAGGAATCTTCTAGAAAGATTTCCTTTTAACAGGAAGGACCGACAACCTGGAAGAGAGCCAGAGATGATCAGCTGTAGAGAGGGGCTGTGAGTAGATAGTGGGCTCTCCTGTAGAATAACTTTAAACTCACGTTTTTTGGTTCTTCAAACTCAAAAGGAGTTTTAGGAGATTTAAAAATATCTGATTTTCATCTTGACCGCAAGTCTTGAGAATGCCTAAGGAAGAAGAAAGGTAAACCCAAGATTAGATTTAAGTAAACTTTAAATTATTGTTGTTTTTAATGTTTTGGGTTCTGATAAGATAAATGAATTGCCTTGGGTGGGACATGGAATTTGGAGGCATTCTGTGGATTTCCAGTTGAACTGTGGTGGCAGCTTTAGCCTCTGATCACAATTTAGGGTTGTACACCTGTGTCTGTTAAGTGATCCAGACGTTGGCTCATAAGTATTATTAAACTACTGTCAACTATTTTATTAATTTTAATCATGGGCCCTCTATTTAAATATTTAAAATTCAGATTTGCCAAATAAGAAAACAATGCATTAAATGTTATCAAAATATATGAAGATACTTTAGAACTATTATTTCACACCCAGCCTATGCTCTTCCTATGGAAATTGTGGTACATAAAATTTTATGTTTCTTGGATCAGTTTTTTTCTTTTTTTCAAAAACCAGAGTCTAATGTTTTCAGATACCTAGAGCTTAGAAATGATGAAGTTGGACTTTGACCCTGAGTCATCAATTTTTTTCATTTTAGGTTTTTAGGCAGTGGCAATTTGAAGACTTTAGTAGTGACCTTAGCTGAACCTTCATGTAATCACTATACCTGCTTTAAATTAATGGAATTCTTCCTGAGTTTCAAATTTGGTTTCCCTTTTGTTGCATAAGGAGATCTATTCTGAGCTGGGAAAAACCTGGTCATTTGATCTCTGATAATAAACTGTTCTTAGAGATTTCATGAAATGAAGTCCATGAAAGATCTAGAGTACATGACAAATGACTCTAGAACTTAACACCTTTCTTCTTAGCCATAAGTGCTATGATCTACTCTCTAAAAACCCATCTTAATTGTGTTATTCACTGTATCACACCTGAAGATTTTCACCAGCACCAAGAGAAATCAGAATGGAAGAAATGACCTTACCTTAGTCTTGTTCGCTTTAAAATCTTTGTGCACAGAGGCCTTAGCACTTAGACACATAAAACTGCCTTTTAGTTCCTCACTGTCATCTTTATTCCTCTCATTTTTAGACTTCCTTTCATTGGTTGTATAAAACTACCTTCTTCAGAATTGAATGTATGATAATATTTCTGCACCTGGGTGAACTGTATTTTATCTTAATGACTCATTTATGTTGAATAAAGGCATACAGTTTTATTCTAGATTGTGCCTTTTATTTTCCAAAGGAAGCAGACATCATGTTGAATGAGTTACCTGCTTGTTGCACCTTCCCTTGTGCCTGGTGGCACAATTGTCCCTGTGTTCTGGCTGAATTTGGATGTCACAGAAAGTGCTGGTCTCTTCAGGCAACACTGGAGGATTAAAAGAACTCAACACGAGCCAGAAAAAGTGTGTGTGTGTTTAAAAAAATAAAAAGCAAGTCTCTACTGCAAAGCTACAGAAGTCAAAGCAGTGTGGTAATAACATAAATACCGATACACAAACCAATGGAATAGAATAGAGAGCCCAGAAATAAACCATCACATATATGGTCAAATGATTTTTGACAAGGGTGCCAAGACTGGTCAATGAAGACAGCACAGTCTTCAATAAATGTTGATAGTCACATGCAAGAGAGTGAAAGTGGACTCTTATGCTACACCATATACAAAAATTAACACTCTCAGAACAAAATGGGAAGAGCTTCATAATTTGACAATGATTTCTTGGATATGATGCCAAAAGCATAGGCAACAGAAGAAAAAATAAATTGGATTTCATCAAAAATTGAAAACTTGTGTATCGAAGGACATTATCAATAGTAAAAAGGCAATCTATACCTACAAAATGGGAGAAAATGTTTGCAAATCATATTTCTAATATTTAGACTGTATAAAGAATTCCCATGATTCCATAGCAAAAGAAAATCCAGTTAAAGATGAGTAAAGAACTTGAGTAGATGTTTCTCACAAGAAACTATATAGATGGTCAATAAACATAGGGAAAGATGCTCATCCCTAATCACTGGAGAAATGCAAATCAAAACCACAAAGAGATGCAGCTTCACACCCAGTAGGATTGATGTTATCAAAAAACAAGTAAATGGCAGTGTTGGCAAAGCTGTAGAGAAATGGGAACGCTTGTGCATTGCTGATGGAAATGTACATGTTTGTATATCTTTGTACCAATACCACTTTATCTTACTGTGGCTTTATAAAAGTTGTAGTCCTCCAATTTTATTTATTTTCAAGGTTGGGTAGGCTATTTTAGATCCTTTGACTTCCACATGAATTATAGAATCAGTGGTCAGCCTCTTAAAAAAAAACAACTTTGGGATTATTTAAGGTATAGATCAATCTGGAGAGACTTGAGATCTTAGTATTTGCCATTGATGCATCTTTTCATTATTTACATATTCTTTAATTTCTCTCAACATTGTCTTGTAGGTTTCAGTGAACAGATCTTTCACATCTTTTGTCAGATTTAACTTTTTAAAAAATGATACTGTGACAATTTAATGTTTTTTTTTTAGTTCACTCAACTTCTGAGTGTTAATTGATGGACAGAAACATCCAATTTATATATATTTTAATTTTTATTGATTTTGGAGCAAGAGAAATAACCACTTATTTATGCATTCTTTGGTTGGTTTTTTAATGTGCCCTGACTGGGGATCAAGCCTACAACCTTGATGTGTCAGATGATGCTTTAACCAACCTAGCTACCTGGCTCTAGGGCTCAATTTATATGTTTATGCTGATGTTGCTAAACTCATTAGTTTTAGTGCCTGTGAGATAGAGATTATCATGCTTGTTTAGCATAAAAAGCTGAGGCTCAGAGGGGATAAAGGGTCCTCAGTCACCTAGCTAATTAATGGTAGAGTTTTGGGTGGAACCCCATTTCCTGAATCCTGGACACAAGCTGCACCACTGCCTCCTTTCTGAGAAGGGGAGACCATGCTCTGGCAGGGCGGTGGCTGGCCTGCTTGATTCTGTTCCTCTTCTGGCACTTACCATCTACCAGGGAGGAATCCCACCCAGCCTTCTTCAGGGGAAAGAAAGCTCTGCAATTAGACTAAGTATAGTCTGGGAGAGGCTGCATCGCACTTGGACTAATTATCCTGTCACCGTTCAGAAGAACAAAGTGTGAAGAATTTCCAGGCCCCATCATTTCCATTCCTCCCACTGGCCTGGGCTCCCACGCAATCAGCCTGACCTGAGGGCCTGGAGGCAAATGCTCAGAGAGCAGACATGTGGCTGAAGGAGGAATGTCTGGCCTGCCAGGAGCCCCAGTGAAGAGGATGCTGTTTCAACCTCCAGCACAATGGCCCTATTTAGAGCTGGAGGGAGACCTGCCTGGTGAGAGACCCCTCAGTCCTGGAAATGCCCAGATGAGACAGAGAACAAGGAAAGATCCTCAGTGGATACTGCAGCCGACAGCTGTGTAATGTACTGATAACCCGTTCTTGCAAAGCCCTCCTGTTCTCCCATCTAACAAATACTAACTGAGCACATGTCCTGTGCCAGGCATGTGGGAGTTTATTCAACATCACACTACAAGGCAACCAGCAGAAATTTTCACTGAATTTCTAAGAAGTTCAAAACCAAAGTTAGAGGGCGGTGGGGGGGTGGGGGCTGGATGGAGGAGGACCGAGGTGGGTGTGTGGGAGGAATGGGGACATCTGTAATATTGTCAGCAATAAAAAAACAAACACCGCCCTGACCGGTTTGGCTCAGTGGATAGAGCGTCGGCCTGCGGACTCAAGGGTCCCGGGTTCGATTCCGGTCAAGGGCATGTACCTTGGTTGCAGGCACATCCCCAGTGGGAGATGTGCAGGAGGCAGCTGATCAATGTTTCTCTCTCATCGATGCTTCTAACTCTCTATTCCTCTCCCTTCATGTCTGTAAAAAAATCAATAAAATATATATTTTTTAAAAAAACATCAAAGTTGGAGAAATTCAAGAGAAGGAAAGGTACTTTGGGGGTAGAGGGGGGGAGGGGAAGAAAAAGAGAGAGGGAGAAGGAAAAAAAGAGGTAGTAGGAGAGAGAGGAGAGGAGAGAGAGAATGGATTGGGGCGGGGGATCAAACCTGCAACCCAGGTACATGTCCTTGACCAGGAATCAAACCCATGACCCTTCAGATGCTCTACCATTTAGCACACTGGCCAGGTTGTATTATTGAAGGCTATTATGTCAGGGGCAAGTTTAAACAATGAAATATCATCTCAGGAAGCTTTTATGAAAATCATGTTTACATTGGGGGAAGTAATGTAACTATAAAACACTTGGTGTCTGCCAGTAACAGATCTTTTTAAAGCATGAAGAACGATGCTTAAAGGAACACAAAATTCTGTTAACTACAAGTATCACAAGTGATTCTGATTAATTTGTTACATTCTGTTGAGGATGACTTTTATGAGCGAGGCATAACATCTGCAGGTGGGCTCAGACAAAGAATCTGTAACAGCATGTTTAACACCTGCAGCAAGTTCCAAGTAAAATACTGCACCAGCAAAGAGTGGTTTGCACATTTCAGATCAGACATTTGCACATTTTAAGACCAAATCTCATTTCTAAGAAAAGGTATGTAACTTGTTCAGCCAATGGGATGTGAAATACGGAGTTCAAAGAATTCACATCGTAGCCCCAGTCATCATCCAACCCATATGAGTGGGAACATGATTCATACATCCTGTGCCTGGTACCAATGGATAGTCAAGCTCTATCAGCAACAGTATCTATGTACTGATCATTCACTATGACAAGGTGAATGGGAATGGAAAATAGTCTTGAATTTCACCCACACACACATCCTAGCTTTGCCCCATAGGGCAGTGGTTCTCAACCTTCTGGCCCTTTAAAACAGTTCCTCATGTTGTGACCCCCAACCATAAAATTATTTGCGTTGCTACTTCATAACTGTAATGTTGCTACTGTTATGAATCATAATGTAAATATATGCAGGATGGTCTTAGGCGACCCTTGTGAAAGGGTCATTCGACCGCCAAAGGGGTCGTGACCCACAGGTTGAGAACCCTGGTCCATAAGGGTATGCTGTTTCCACTAGGATTCTGCTTCAGGGCCCAGTGATGAGACAGGAGCTGCCCAGAAGCTGGAGGAGAGAAGGCCAGTGTGCAGTGCTTTGGGAAGAGGTATAGGAGACAAAGAGGTAAGCTGAGGCTAGAAACCTGGACTCTTGAAGTAGAGAAAGTTAAAACTGGCCATTTATTCTTTCTGTGCTTACTAGTTGCCCGCCACCCCTTCCTCTCTCCCTTCATCCCTCCATTTCCTTCTCGCTTCCTTTTATTTTGCCTCACCCTCCCTCATCCCCCGGTTTCTCCAGAATGTTATTGCTTTGCTGCACATACATAGAGGAGAAAACCATCAGATCAAAGCCAGTCACTGTGGAAATCTAGGCTGCCCTAAAGACCAATTGGACTAATTATGCCCAGACAACTTTTAAAACATTTTAAACAGGAAGAAAGACCACCAGATGAACCGAAAGCTTGGTAGGGTTTCCAAAGAGTAAAAAAGACAAGGTCCTTTGCAGGAGCTTCTGTTTAAAAACTTATTTCTGTAAGAGATCCAGTCAAATGTAACACTCACCAAATGCAGTTACAGCGCTCAGATCTCTGACCAGACACCCAGGTCCATCCTCTGCTCCGACAGCCTCCCCAGCGCACCCTGTGACACAGGCAAGTGGCATGGAGCACAGAGCTCAGAAAGGCCCGCTCGTCTAAGACTCATAAGGGTGGAGTGTGTTTCTTTCCCTTTGCTGCCAGAAATAACTGTGAACTAAACAGTTCCCCTCTAGACTAGTTTCTGCTCTTGGTGTGTTAAAATGTTGGGACAGGTGAGTCTGTGTCATGGCACTGTCCTGTGGGTTGTAGGCTGTTTAACAGCATCCCTGTCCTTCACCCGCTGGATCCCAGTAGCACGCTACCAGCCCCCAGGTTATAAAAACAAAAAAAATGTCTCCAGACATTGCCAAGTGCCCCCTGGCAGCAAAACTGACCCCTTTTGAGGAACATTTCTTTAGAAAAGAGGATAAAATATTCTGTTTCAAAGTGTACATATAAGATCTTAAATGTCTTAAAGTGTTTAGGGAAACATGATATTTTAGAAAAGAATATGACGACAGCTTAACCTTCATAGCTTCCAAAGCACTACTTCAAGCTGTTATTCCTACGAACCTATAAGCTTCATAAGGGCAGAAACAACATGCATCTAATTTACAGTCATAGCCCTAGGACCCAGTACAATGTTTGGGACATAGTAGGTACTTAATGAACATTTGTGGAGTGAATACCTCATTTAACCAGCAAATACTACATGACAAGCACTATAACATCTATACTAATAAAAGGGTAATATGCTAATTACGCTGGATAGACTGGACATCTTCTGGATAAAGCTACGGTAGTAGGGCTGTGGTAGAGGTAGTTAGGGGCAACCAGGCTGGCAGGGCAGAGCAGTTAGGGGTGATCAGGCAGGCAGAGGTGGTTAGAGGTGATCACGCAGGCAGGCAGAGGCAGTTAGGGGTGATCAGGCAGGCAGGCAGGTGAGCAGTTAGGAGCCAGTGGTCCCAGATTGGGAGAAGGTTCAGGCCAAGCTGAAGGCCTCCCCCACCCCCATGCATGAATTTCATGCATTGAGCCTCTAGTAGTCATATATTAACCCAAATCCTCACAACATAGGCTTTGAAGTAAAACTAAAAAAAGCAAATTCAGGTATCCCTTCATTGTTATTTGCCTCCTACTTCCCATCATTCCCTGTTCCCCCAGTGGCTGCTCTCAAAGGAGATGAACTGAAGTTCTTGCAGAGCAGAGCGGGGAGGGCCACAGCTGCCCTGGGAAAGTGGGAGATAGAGTGAGTCCTGGTGTCCTCGGAATTCTCTAGCCAAATTTCTCTGGTTCCAAAAGACACAACGGGTGTCAGGGAACTAGGAGATTCCCCGAATGAATGCTGCTGTCCTGGGAGCCTTGTCCAGCCACAGAGCCAGGACACATGCTTGTTCCCATCAACGTTTAAACCAGATTAAACAATGCCCAGGTGGCAGCAAACCACAGCTGAGACTGGAAAGGATTCGACTCCCAGGACCAAGGCATTTCATTAACTTCTCAAACCTGTGCCCTAACTTTTCACAAGACTGACCTCTTTTTGCCCCACCCATCTCCATATGGAGGGGTTTTATCGAATCATCTTGATGGTACAGATGAGGATTCTGAGGCCCTGAGAGGTTGCCTGCTTGCTTTGTAGTAACTGGAGATTTGAACCGTGTAAGGTTGGGCTGGCTCCATGCTGGGCTGGACAGTACAGACAGACCCCTACGCTTCCGGTGAGAGCTGGTGATGCCATTCCTGTGTCCCATGCATTCCAGTTTCCTGAATGGCTCAGGGAGGGGGTTCTATTCTCTATTGTGCTGGGGAGGGGCAGACGAATGGGGTCTGGTTTGGAGCCAACAGCCTCTGAGCTGTGCCAGGCTGGAGTGCACAGCAGGCATGCCAGGGTGAGGAGCAGGCAGGACTGGGCTGGCCGGGAAGAGCAGGCCGAGGCAGACATGCAGCATTGATCGTGGAGCTGAACAAGGTGAGGCAGAGCCCAGGCCTGGAACTTGCTCAGCACTCCTGTGGGGACCAGGCCTTGCAGATCACCACCTGCTAAAAAGGCCCAAGCAGGAGGCCTGGCATCAGAGAAGCCCGGAGGCTTGGCAGCCTGCCATACTGGGGAGCATGCGTAGTAAGTTACATGTGTGCATGAATGTTTGCAGGGAAGAGAGCTAGCTGGTGCAGAGGTACATCCTTTCTTAGCACTCTCTTGTTCTTGAAAAATGTTACACTTTGAACAGTTGTGTGGTCACCAGTGTGGGTGTTGATGTGCATCAGTGAGTGGCACCAGACGGTATAGACCAGGGGTCCAGCAGTTAGAGAAGCTGACCACAGGACCGTTCCTAGCGAAGATGGTTGCAGCTTTAATTCAGGGAGAAGCCACGGCACAGGGACTCCATCTTCCTCACCTGGGATCCCACTCAGGGGAGGAAGCCAGGTCTGCTTTGGGAGATGGAAACAACAAAAGGATGTAGAACAGAAACACAGGCCAAATAAGCAGGTGGTGCCAGCCCTCCCGCTGCCCCAGACATGATCAAGGGATTGGGCTCTTCCTGGACGGGGAACAGGCCTACTTGACACGAAGAGGTCTGGGTGGCAGACAGGGCAATGGCATGGGGTGACGTTCACCTCCCCCCTCCATAGGGAGAGCTGCTGCCTAACACCCAGGAGATACTTGGCCTGACAGGACATCCCTCTTTATGCTCAATAACCTTCGCACCAACTGCTCTCTTAATTCTGCAGGGATGTGATAGAGGAGCAATTATACTCCACACCCAGCCTCCACATCCTTTGGGCACTGTCTTCAAAATATATCCACAATCCAGCCCTTTCTCTCCACCTCCACAGTCACCACTCTGGCCGAGACACTGCAAAGCCTCCACCTGCAAAGCCTCTAGCTGGTGTTCCTATGTGTGCACTTGTCCATCCTCAGCATTTCAGTTTTGACCTTGGCCTTCCTCCTGGGCACACAGGGCCCGGTACAGTCCCGACTTGAGAGTGAGATGTAACAATGTGGGAACCTCCTAACAAGGGTAAGAAACCCATTCGCAAGAGTTTCCCTCGCTTGCCCATCCCTGAACCAGTCATTGGCGAGAGGAATGGGGCTCCTGGACTGGCCTCGACAAATGAGGCTCATCTCTGAGATGGAGATAGGACGATCACCTCTGATAAGTAGGCGCCTGCAGTACTGGGGCTCTGTTTGTTGAGGAAGAAATGGGGGGGGGGGCAGATGTTGGGTAAACACCCAAACAGACTCTGCCATGATATCGTAGGTCAGAGAGTCAGTAAGAAGCCAGTTACTTGCCTGAGCTGCTTAGTGTGGGTGGCCCTGGGCCCACAGATCTTGGCCATACACAAAGAAGCAGTGATTTACTCCTAATCAAAGCAGGAATGTGGATGTGGCAGGTAGCCCGGGTGTCTGTGTGTGAGGAGAATCCTACCTTTCTTGGTGTTTCCTTATTTCATTTGAATGGAAGAGGATATTTACTTATTGTATTCATATCCTAGGGTTACTCTTACAAATTACCACAGACTGGACAGCTTCACAGAAATGTATCCTTGTGCAGTTCTAGAGGCAGGACTTCTGAAATCGAGGGTTAGCAGGGCGTGTTCTCCCAAGGCTCCAGGGAAAAGTGTCTCATGCCTTTCTCTTCGTTTCTGGTGTCACTAACCATCCTTGGCATCCCTTGGCTGGCAGGTGCATCACTCCAGTCTCAGCCTCTGTTGTCACATGGCCTTCTCTGTGTGTCTCTGTTTTCTCTTCCTCTAAGGACGTAGCCACATTGAATTAAGGACCTATTCTACTCCAGCATGACCTCATCTTGATGAATTACATCTACAAAGATCCTGTACCCAATAAGGTCACATTCTTGGATCTGGGAGTTAGGACTTCAACATATATTTTTGGGGAGACACTATTTAACCCATAACACTTATATTTGCAGTATTAATTGTACTTTACTTCTTCCTTTCCAATCTGGATGCCCTTTCTTTCATTTTCTTTCTTTTTTAAAAACATTTTTATTGATTTTAAAGGGAGAGGGAGAGAAGGATAGAAGCATCAATGATGAGAATTAATCATTGATCGGCTGCCTCCTACACACCTCACACTGGGGATCGAGCCACAACCTGGGCATGTTCCCTGACTGGGAATCGAACAGTGACCTCCTGGTTCATAGGCTGATGCTCAACCACTGAGCCACTGCAGCCGGGCTCTTTCATTTTCTTGTCTAATTCTCTGACTAGAACCTCCAGGCATTTATCGCTATCAGTTGCCCTCTATGCACTGCACTAGCTGCATCCCATAAGTTTTGGTATATTGTGCTACATTTTCTTTAGAAACTATTGTATGTTAAGGCTTGAATTTGTTATGTAGATATTAGTAACTGAAATTTTGAAGATAAACATGTACAAAATAGGTTCCTCACCTTTAAATGGCTGAAGGTAATTTACTGAATAATAAACCGGTAGCCATGCAATTAAGACTTATGGTGTCGATAGAAAGAGTGAAAAGACATTCCTCTCTTTTCTGTTCATGCATTGGTTATGTCTTACCACAGTGGTAACAGGGCCAAAGCCTGATCCCTTTGCACACCTCCCTTTACCTAAGTTACAGATGCTGTGTGCAAGAGAAGGAGCCTCAACTGGCCTTGAGACTACATGTGAAATTTGCATTTTTTATTTTAGTGCATCACTGTTTTAAGTTTCATCTGTGAGCCAGCAACTTTTTGTTTAGTTAATTGCTTCTGTTTTTACAGAATCGTTTTTTGAGACCCAGGGCTGGAATTAACTCAGTGATGGAGTGCTTATGTTCTTAGGATTCGAAGGGAGTGGAAGAGCTAACGGCTGAAAGGGAATCCGCACAATGAGACTGTACCTCCTATTGTTTCTCTCTGACAAAGATGCTTTTCTTCACTTTCTCCCAACTCTTCCCCACAGGGCCCATCAGCATTGTGGTCCCAGGGCTCTTGCAGGTCACAAGCATTCGTTCCCCTGCGTACTCCACGTTCTCCAGATATCTCCTAGCATCTCAGGAGCTGGCATTCTCTCCTAATGCCCTCTCTCCCCCAAGGAAAGATGCTGTGATCACTGAGTTCACCGTAGGAAAACTGGACGTTCAGACGAATGTTTCCTCTCATTTATGTTTATGCAATTCCCACCCCTTGTTTATGCAATTCCACCCCTAAGCAGGCAGGCCCTGGCATTACCAGGCTGGGTAATGATAGACGTTCTCACAGCTCCCCTTAGCTCACGGGCTGTGAAAGGTTACCTCTCCCTCCACGTACAGGCAGGGGCTGGAAATGGAGCAGAGCATGGGACGAAGCATGCACTGACTCACAGTGTAGCTCAACCAGAAACAATGCAATAAAAAGCCGATTCCAAGTGCTTCACACCACTTAGCCCAGAGTGCCTTGTCCCATCTGTCACAGAGCATTGCCCAGCCGGCTGCCCACACAGCTGTCAGGCGCTGCTCGTCTTCACTGGCCTCTGCACCAGGCCATTAGCAAGCTGCTTACACAGGTAGCTTGGCTCCCGTGCTGAGAACAGGCTGTGCTCAGAGCCGCCAGCCCATCTACTGTGACTACTGGAGAGGTTTTCTGACCTTTCAAGGTTAGCGACTACTCAGTAGTTCCTGAAGGTCTCAGTCCTGATGGTGCCTTATCATCTTGTAATTCAGAGAGGAAAAAGGGGCAGTAGAAAGCCCGTCGGTGGGGCTCAGCCTATAAACCAGGAGGTCACGGTTCAATTCTAGGTCAGGGCACATGCCTGGGTTGTGGGCTTGATCCCCAGTGGGGAGGGTGCAGGAGGCAGCTAGTCGATAATTCTCTCCCATCATGGATGTTTCTGTCTCTCCCTCTCTGAAATCAATAAACAAATAAAAAATAGCAAAAAAGGGGCCTTAATAACGGTAACACTATAACACATTCTAAAAAGTCTTAAGGAAACGAAAGATGCTCACCACTCTCGAAATTTCATCTTCTGCATGTTGTTTTTCATATTTGTATAGCTCTAATGACGTCTACATTTTCTACATGTAGTAATACACATTATATAATATTCTTGCGTATTTCCTAAGTTCCTGTGCAACCTTCATGATAATTTTATGGACTGCCTAATGCCTTGCTTGTTGCAAATTTAGGTTTTTGCAGAAGAAGTCATGCAGCTGAAGAAGGTGCCAGAGGGTGCAGTACTTCCCAGGGGGGTGGGAGGGGTGCCACAGAGCGGGGTTCTGGTGTCCACGGCACGAGAGGGCAATGGGTACCTGAGGACGGGTTGTAACGGGATGCCAAACATAGGTCACCCACCTGCTTGACCTGACACTAACCCTGGCTCTATGTACAACTCGTGCTTTTCCTTGAAAAACAAACAAACACCAAAATACCTGATGGCAAGAAAACAAATGTTGAGACAAGTGTCGTCCTTTTGTACTACATGGATCGAATGGTGGCTGATGAGAGTCCCAAATCCAGGGCCCCCGCTCAGCTCAGGGTAAAGCTTCTGCTGCAGCTGGCATTTCTGCTCCAGGTTGTGGGGTGGGTAGTGTATGGACTTCCTTCTCCCCTATCCCTTTGTCCCAAAGCTACTGGCTCTTGGCCAAGCAGCTGGGTCATCCTGCTGCTGGTCAAGCGAGAGTGCACAGCCTGGGGACTAGGAATGGCCTTGGGCCAGAGTACCGAGAGGATGGACTCTTAGTCCTCACCCCCAGAATGGTAGGTCTGGAATGGGGGCCTAAGGATTACAGGATGTATTGAATGATGCCTTGTAATTATTCCGCTAGATAGAATTTAATCATGCATAATAGCACACACTAGACCTAGACTCAGACACGTATTTACAAATTAGAACTTTCACCACTAGGAGGCGAAGGAGTGGAGTTTCTGCCCTTACCTTTTTTTTTTTTTTTTTTTTTTTTTTTAATATATTTTACAGAGAGGAACATTGATCAGTTGCCTCCTGCACTGGGGACATTCTTGCAACTAAGGTATATGTCCTTGACCGGACTCGAACCTGGGACCTTTCAGTCCGCAGGCCGAGGCTCTATCCATTGAGCCAAACCGGTTAGGGCTGCCCTTATCTTTTTCTGGTAGCTTAAAACTACCTGGGAAGGTGCCAGACAGCAGAGGGATCCCAAGCACCGGGGAATTCTTAAGAGGGGAGGAGCAGCGAAGGAAGCCACTGAGATGGGAGGAGAAGAAAGCCGACATTCACTGATAGTCTCCTCTGTGCTAGATTCTGTGTTAAGCACTTACATCTACAAATCTCATTAATCCTGTAGCTACCCAATTTACAGATGGGGAAACTGAGAATCAAGGAGATAGAATGACCTGCCCAGGATAACAGAGCTAAGACTAGTGGGGCACAGATGTTAATAGAGGCTGTCCTGACTGCAAAGCCTGAGTTTTGAACCCAAGCTTGGTTTTATTTTTACCAGTGACCAGCTCTGTTCTTATCATCTGTGCCCAAACCACAGCTGTTTGTGTACCTCATGCTTTACAGAGCCACTTGTGTGCTTTTGATATAGCCAAGTGTCTGTGTAGAGTCGGGCCTTGAATCCTACAAGACGAGGGCTCTGAAAATGCGTCTGAGCAACTGCGATGCCATCAGCCCTGCCCAGCTCTCAAACATCCAGCACCAACCATTTTAGGCAAAGTTGTATTGATTTTTTTTTAATTCAGTTATATATATCATGGACAACTCCACTTAGGGGAAAATGAAGAAAATAATTGAAAACAGGGATTTCATAGGCATGTATACACCAATGTTCATAATAACATTATTCACAATAGCCAAAAGGTGGAAGCTCCCCCCAGTGTTCATTCACTGATGAATAGATCAACGAAATGTGTTCACATGTAATGGAATATTATGCAGCCTTCAAAAGGAAAGGAATCCTGACACATGTGACAACATGGATGAACTTGGAAGAGGTTGTGCTAAGTGAAATAAGCCAGTCACAAAAAGACGAATATCGTGTGGTTTCCCTTACATGAGATACCTGGAATAATAAAATTCATAGAGATGGAAAGCAGAACAGTGGCCACCAGGAGTAGGGTGGGGTGGAGGGAGAAATGGAGAATTGGTTTCAGGGGCACAGAGTTTCGCTGGGGAAGATGGGCGAGTTCTGGAGACGGGCGGTGGTGATGATGGCGCAACGATGTGAATGTATTTAATGCTACGGAACTGTTCACTTAAAAACGGTTAAAACGGCACATTTTATCACGTATAATTTACCACAGTTGAAAAGATTTTTTTAATATTTCACTGAAAATAATCCAAGGTTGTCCGTGTCCTGTTAAATCAGCGTTGTCTCCCGCTGAGAGTAGCTGACGGAGCACAGCCCTGGGCACAAGCCCGGCTGTCTATTGGCACCCAGGGGAGCCCAGAACAGGCTGGCTCTCCTAGCACGTCCTTGAAAGCTCCTGAAATCCCTCACGTCCCAGCCTCCCGTTAGACTTGTGTCAGCCCCACCTGGGTAATCGCTGCCCTGCGTGGCTGCTGCCAGCGGCTGCCCGCCTCCCTGGAGCACAGTGTGCCAGCTGGCTGCTTCCTGCCTCACCCTCCCAGCTCCGCAGGGACCTCTGTGCTGCTTGGAAATCCCGGGGTTTCCAGCTCCAGTGGAAGCTGTAGCTCCTTTCTCACTGTGATGCTCCCAGATTCGTTCTGCTGTCTGTGAGCGCTCAGGTCTTCAGCATCGCCATCAGGCCCACAGTGAAGGTCTCCCTTCCAGCTTCATTACATTCTTACCCATCTTGTCTCCATTCATCCCTTTTTAAGATTGATGAGAGAGAGAGAAAGAGAGAGAGAGAGAGAGAGAGAGAGAGAGAGAGAGAGAGAGAGAAGCATCCATCTATTGTTCCACTTATTCATGCACTCATTGGTTGATTCTTTTTAATGTATTTTATATTTTATTTATGGCTTCATTGATCGATTATGTTTATTGCTGTGGTCTCCATTCCTTTCAGTCGGCCTTTCTGTTTCTTTTGCATCATTCACTAGTGAGTTCTTGTATGCGCCCTGCCTGGGGACCAAACCCGCAACCTTGGTGTACCTGGATGATGCTCTAACCAACTAACCGACCCTCCAGGGCCCCCCTTTTCGTGCTGCTTAGAGCTGATGCTCTCAGTGGCCCTCAGCGGCCCTCTGAGTTCCCTATTTCAGCTCAGCACCAATGACTGTACTTACTGGGATTCTGAACAAGGTTTGCCTGAGGGAAGGTTTCTGTTAAAAACAGCGTTTTTTAAACAGCATTTCCTGGAAGGGTCAAGTGTCTCTCTTCTGATAGAGCTGATGGCAATGCCCCACCCCCTCTTCTCCAGGGCGCCAAGGTGCACCCTCTGAAACACCTCCCCTCGCCCTCGCCAGTTTCGCTCAGTGGATAGAGCGTCGTCCTGGGGACTGAAGGGTCCTGGGTTCAATTGTGGTCAAGGACACCTGCCGGGGCTGCGGGTTTGATCCCCAGCAGGGGTCATGCAGGAGGCAGCCGGTCAATGATTCTCATCATTGATGTTTTTATCTCTCCCTCTCCCTTCCTCTCTGCAATTGACAAAAATATATATTTAAAAATAAATAAATATAACAAAACCCCTCCCCTGGACCCTGCTAACCCGTTCAGGTGGCCGTCCCCCTCTCTCTCTCTCCTTACCATCACCCTCAATGCCGTGCTCCCTGAGCTTATCCCACTTGGTGACTGGGCTCTCAGCTCCTTATAGTCTGGCTCCTGCCCCACCTAACCTCTGAGTTTGAGCCCCCACCCCCACCCCCCTGCAGCCTCACAGGAACACTCTTCCTCCATGCCTTCAGGACCCCACGTCTCCCCTGCCCCCTGCGGTGTGCCGTTCTCTCTGTCACTCGCTTCTCCTCTGTCACCTAAACAGCGTGCTCTGAGTTCCTGCCTCAGTCCTCTTCCCGGACACCCGCCCTCACCGTGGCAGGCTTTGAACGGCGAGCTCTCCAGCCTAACCCTGTGGCCTCTGAGGTGTACTCCTCATGGTCAGCTGCTGGTTGGATGTGGCCATTTGCATTTGCCTCCCTGCATCCCGAGCTGGTGTCCCCCAAATACAGACACATTTCACCGCTGAGAGCTCGATTTTGAAAATGAAGAGTATTTTAATAAACACTGCCTTTATAATTATAAGGCGTGTATGCATTTTGGGGGGACACCTTACCTATGGCCCTTTTCACTAATTATGGAACTATGACTCTACAGCTTCCACAGTAATCCTTGTCATGTCCATATAATATTGCCCAGGCAATGATTTATCCTTTTTTTTTTTTTTTAGACAATTTAGATTGTTTCCGACTTTTTTGGTTTTTTTTTTTTTTTTTTTTTTTTTTTTTTTTTTTTTTTTTTTTTTTTTTTTTTTTTTTTTTTTTTTTTTTTTTTTTTTTTTTTTTTTACGTTAGATGTGATGCATTATAGTTTTTGTCTTACGTTTCGTTATTTCCATGGGATACATTTTCAAGAACGGAATTACAAGTCGAGGGCCACGCATTTTTATGGCTCTTGAATCTTATTCCCATGTTGCTCTCCAACAGGGTGGTACCAATTTGTAGATAACAGTGCTTCGGTGCCACCACTGTCCGCGTTACTGCTGAGCCCACTCCGATTCAACACATATTCGTCTGCTTATTACGTGGGAAGCACTTTCCTATTTGCTCATGCGTTCAGAACTCTTCCTAGACCCTTGGACTGTCTGAGTCGGGGGACATCTGCTCATTTTAGAAATGAAGACACGCGACCCAGAGGAATCATGCCCCGCGCTCACGCCGCACGTTTGAAAACAGAAGCACGCAGAGAGTAAACCCAAGGCCTCCGGGTTGTCTGCCAGGCCCAGCTGGTGCGGTTGGGCTGTTTGCATGTTTCCTGTGAAGGCCCAGCTGAGCAATGACCCTGCATGTTTGTCTTCCGGCACCACGGTCCTGAGCGGCCCTTCCATGGGATACTGTTGGGCAGCTCTGGACCTGTTACCGCCCCGTGGCTCAGCGAAAACCTCTGTTGAGTAATGAACGGCATACTGGTGCTGTTTTCTAGAAGGGGCTCCTGTCCTCCTGGGAGGAGGTCCTGCAGACAGTAGCACGTTCAGCCTGGAGTGGCTCCTGAGGCCCAGTCCTCCCCTCTCCCAGGCCTTTGCTTGCACTCCTACCCTCTCTTGCAATAACATGAGGACTTCTCCCTGATCTTCAAGTATTAGCTCCTCCATGAAGGCTTTTTCCATCTCCTTGTGGATCACGTACCTAATGCTGCCTCATTGACCCATCCTGAAAATGTTGACTTAGACCAACAGTGATGTGTAGTTTCCCATCACAGACCCTGTGGATTGGCTGAGTGGCTCCTCTCACTGGTTTGGCTTGAAAACATTCTTTCCATGGACGGTGTGCGGGGCTGGTGTGTTGGAGAGCCATGGGGCAATGGCCTAAGGCTCTGAGAAGCTCCTTTTCCTGCCTGAGAGTCTACTGGCCACCAGTTTAACTCTTCTTCAGTCTTAGCGAAGAGTCACAGCCATGGACTTAATTTGCTCTTTCTTCTGAAGCCAGGTCTTACGTTGAGACTCTTTTGTGGGTTTGAGAGACTGGGGATGCGAAACATTTTATTCTGGGACCCAGCATGTCGCTGACCCTCCATGTCCTGCTAAATTCTGCGGGCACACTGAACAGCTACTCCTGCCCATGCCTTCTGGGTAGAACTCTGAAAAAAGATAATGACACTTCACCATGCTGCCGGAAACTTCTAAGCCAGGTTCACGGTTCATTGGGTGTGTTTTCCACCTTTCGACTGACTGCAGGTGACAGTTCGGCAGCACTACTCTCACTATTGTAATCCTGTCGCTGGTGTAAGACACAGGCCAGCAGCTATCCTTCCAACAGCCTCCCCCCCCCCCCCAACATCCAGTCCACGCGCAACCTCCTTGCCATGTCCAGCCCCATTCACCGCCACACAATGCAAAGCCAAGACTACATGGTTTGTATGTTTGTCATGGCATTACCTCCTAGGTACCAATTTCTGCACACGGTCTATTATTGCATAACAACTCACCCCCAAATTTTGATTCTGAAGACAATCTTATTTTCTCCATTCTGCAGGTCAGCGGGAGGCCCCTCTGATGGTATCACCATGGCCCATGCATGGCTGCACTTACACTCTAAGGCTGCTGCAAGCTGAGCTCTGAGGTGCTGAGCCGAGGACTCAGTGTGCTGAGGCCCGGAGCAGAAGAGGCTAACCCCAAGACAGGGAAACCAGTAAGTGCTGAGGAGCGAAAACAGATGGACCAGCTCGGCTTTAGTGACAAGAAAGCACTTTCCTGGCCTCACGCACCCTTCTCTCCTGTCCTAGAGAGGAGCCCAGAAGTGGGTCCAGAGAGGAAGGGGGATGCATAGCTCTCTTCTCTTTCCTTCCTCACACAATGACGGGGACCCGAGAGACTTCTATTTCCGATGGCCAAGTCTGGTAACACTAAAGGCCCAGTGTATGAAAACTCGTGCACCGGGAAGGGGGTCCCTCAGCCCAGCCTGCCTCCTCTCACAGTCCAGGAGCTCTCAGGGGATGTCCTACTTACAGCTTAGGCCC